>PVLD010006342.1:0-96168 GCA_004027595.1 Dinomys branickii
TGTTGTTGAGAGGATTAATGGTCTGACCAATTTTGCATGTCTGTATATGGGTTCATATATTTACACTTCGAAGATATCAATGGATAAAGCAATAACCACTGTTGAGACCATGTCACCTTGTCTATAGATCAGTTGTGATTGTACTATTTTTTATGCTAATTGGTGTCTGTTTATTAATATGTTTTTGTACTTTTATTTTAAAAAAAACTATTAGAAAACAGAGGGAGGCTTCAAGGGAAATTCTCTAACGCAGATGTAACCATTCTTTTGGTCAGATTTTTAATGGCTCACAATGTATTCTTCTGCAATTTGAGTTTCTACTCCATTCTAACTGTATACTTCTGTCATTTATTGTTTTTACATTTCTTTTCAGAAAGAAATGCATACATCACAAACAAACTGGACTTATTTAAACAAGAAAACATTGCTCAAAAGGAATAGCTAATGATTAATTGTTTGATCAGTCTTACATGCCTATATTTGTTTATCTGAGTGACTACTTTGAAGATAACAATATGTAATACAACAACCATTGTTAATTTCCTATCTCCTTGTCTGAAATTCTGTATTGCTTTTAGTTTTTGCTTTTTTATTTATGTCTGTGTGTTTGTTAATGTTTTCATTATTTTATCTTTAAAAAAAATAATAATAACTGAGAAGTTCAGAGACAGATGGGAACAAGGGAAACTTCCAGCAGTCAAAATATCTGCCAAAACCATGCACGAGCATAGAGAATACTCCTACATAATAGTTTCCTTTGCTTATACATCTGGCCCTCTTGCCCTTGAAAACTAGACAGTGTTATAGAAGTTGCTCTTGCCCACTACTAAAATGGACTTCCATTGTCCTTGTATCCTTCTGCCGCTATCTAAAATCTTGGGTGGATATGTTTGGCTGAATAGTGATCAGACCCTAGCATTGAGCAAGTCTGGGAAAACAAAGTTGCTTTAACCTGTAACCCTGGGGGAAACTCTGTCTCTCATCCGAACTCATTGCACATATATTCTCCAAATATGAATAAAAGTAGAAATAACTGAAAGCTCTGTACTCTGAACAAAAATGGTCAAATTCCATTATTATTTTGAATTTAATATTATATGTTCTCTCTTTGAACTTGTTTGGGGGCAAAAATATTTAATTTATGACTGTCATTGAAATTTCACTCAACCAGTAGTGTTAATTACCTTTATTCAACATTCTTTTTTTTTTACCCAACAGTCTTCAGGTTATAAACTGGTTATGTAAATTTCATCCTTCTTCTAAGTTTTTAAAAAGTTATCCTCATGTGTCCTTCAAATGAGTGTACTTATACAGGGCCTGATAGCATGAACTTGTATCTTGCAAAATATTTTGAAAGTATGAAAGATGTTAAGCAACTTTCCATATCCTGAGATTTTAATACAGATTTTAATGTTTTATTTTAGTAATTAAAAATTTGTTTTATTAACAATATATTTCTGAGTCTGATAATCATTTCCTTTGCAGTATTTTTGAACAATGGCTCCGAAGGCACCACCCACTTCAGGAAGTGTATCCAGAAGCAAATGCACCTATTGGGCATAACCGGGAATCCTACATGGTCCCTTTCATACCTCTCTACAAAAACGGTGATTTCTTTATTTCGTCAAGAGATCTAGGCTATGAATATAGCTACCTACAAGATTCAGGTAAAGTTCAGTTTGGGGTAATAGCTAAACTTAGTTCAAACAATGTCTTTGAAATAGTACAAAAGTTTATATCTCTAGACTGTTATCTCTATAAACCCTTTAAATTGGGAATTTGTAGTACAATCTTTGATTTAACACCAATATTACCACATGCACTGATTCTAAGGATTTATAAATTCATTTTCATTCTGCTTACTATAGGACATTTTGTACAAGGCAATCATGGAAAGCTCTAAAATTCAGGCAGGAAGAACCATTTTGGAATACAGCACATGACTCTATTAGTTGTTATATGGTACTAGGAAAGTTAATGCAGTTACTCGAATCTCAGTTCATTCATCTGTGGTCGGGATCAGAGTACCCCAGAAGTCGTGAGGTACATTAACACACCTAGTACATTGTGGTGCAAGGTAAATATCTAGCAGGTTTAGATTTATCCTAGAGAATTTTTTTCTAGGCTTTGCAAAAGAAGAATTTTTTAAAATCTTGATTGTAAATCTAATTAGTAGATCAGATTTAAATACAGTGGCACACAGCTTTAATCCAGGCACCCAGGAAGGCTGAGGCAGAAAGATTACAAATTCAAGGCTAGCCCAAGCAAAACAGCAAGACTATATCTAAAATGAAAGTAAAAATTAAAAAGGGATTCAAGATATTACTCAGATGTAAAGTACATGCCTGGCATGTGTGAAACCCTGGGTTCAATCCCTAGTACAAAGAAAACCCAAAAAGATAATAGTTATTATAATGTGAATTCTATGCCTATGATTAAAATAATATAAACACTAGGAATGGAATTCAATCTGGGTTTTAAAGAATCTTTCTAGCTAAAACTATGCTATTTTAAAAAGACTAAAAAGCAATAACAAAATAACAACAAAGAGAAAAACATCACAAAAACAATAAAAAAAAAAAATTAAAACTATGCTAATACCTTCTTGACAAATGAGGAACAGATAATAATGCCTCTTAATTCCTGAATCTGCTACATGCAGGTGCTTCGTGTGCATTATTAATTAATCATTTATAACATATTATCTTCCCTAGAACTAGATGAGAATACTGTTCCTAAGAGAATTTAAGTGACTTTTCCAATACCAAATACTGATATAGAGAGGAACCAGATGTCAATATTAAGCAGTCTTGTACTTTAATATGTGCGGCAAACAATACAAAACAGTAAAACAAGAAGTGGCATGCAGGTAAAAGACACTCAACAAGCAGTGATGTTCTATTATATTCATGGGTAGTTCATGAAACACAAATAAATTAAAACATAGGAAAATAAAATGAAAAAAAGAAAAAATGAGTGAAATTTACTGACTTCTTACCTCTTGTATTCAATTTAAATTTAGATCTCAGGAAGCTACTAACCCAGTGTGGAAGCCAGATGCTTGTGCAAAGAAAGTATTAAACACTGCACTATGAAAGACTCATAAGCACTGTTTTGTGTACTCAGGAGCACAGAGTGGAAAGTCAGTAACTTGTAGTAGTTCAACCTGAGAAGACAAAACAAAGCTTGAAAAGATCAGTAGGATCCGTAGGCAAATAGGAGACAGAAAACGGCAGGGAATTTTCTAAACTAGAGAATAGCAAGAGCAACAGAGATGGAATAAGTAAAGTGTATTTATGGAATACGGAAGTGCTACCTGAATGGTAGGAAATGATATTAAGAAGAGAAGTGCAGTAATTCCATAATAATTAATACACATTCTTTTCTGTATGGGGAACTCTCCCAGGTGTACTCTGTGTGTTATTTCTTTAATCTTCTTTACTTCACAGAGTGATGTATTTCTTTCCTTCACAGACGAAACACAGAATCATAGAATACAAATTGCCCCAGGCTATGTGTCAGAGCAGCGCCTGCTAACGAAACCAACATGACGGCCTCGATGTTGTCAATCTTGTCCTGCCTGTGAGGGACCATTAATTGAATGGACTGGGATTGACTGACCTTTTTTACTTTATCTAAAGATCATCGTCAATATTATAGTGGATGCCTGAGGAGAGTAGGTATTTTAAGGCATTGACTTCACTGACATCAGAGTTTTACAAAGGATGGAAGTGATGTAAGAGGAAGGGATTGTTGTGAATCAGAAAGAGGGGCTGTCTCAAGCAATGCATTTTCCTTCTTTCTAAAAAGAACAAAAACAAACACTACAGTACACAAAGAAAGACCATATTGGTAATGATTTTGTAAAGTTCTATCATTTAGATTTTTATAATTTTGTCCTTGTTTCCATTTCCAGACCATGTGAGGCTTTTCCAGGGTCTCACAGTTTTGAACATGCTGTTATCTCTGTCTAAATTCTGACTTTATTTCCCCATTTGTCGAACAGTCAGATAAGAAATTACTTCTGCTCAGCCACCTCTGATCACTCCTGTCTTAGACTTGCTTGATAACCTTCCTGTGTACGAATCTGGATTGTGAGCCTCACAAGGTCAGAATTTATCTCACAAGTCTCTCTAAGCATCAAATCTGATATGAGCTGAAATCAGTGAATCAATTTGAGTGCAAGTGTTTTTATCATGAAGATTTTACCACTCATCTAATGTAAATGAAACTTGCTATAAAAATATCAGTTCTTTTAGTACCAGACTTCTTTTAGATATACATTTTTAAAATCAAGGATTCTATTTTGTCAGGTCTTTTTAGGTCACCTTAATAATATTTACACTTTCTACATATATTTCCTGAACAATTACTTTGAACAGATATTGTCTTACTGTGGATACAAAAATAAGCAATATATTTTTTGTCTTCGCACAGCTCGTAATGGAAGAGAAAGACTTTAAACAACTACTTGCCTACTGACACAACAATGTGCCTGCCTCTAGGGATCAATGAAGTGATGTTTGAGACAATATTAATACGGCAGGTGGAATTAACTAGCTGAAAAGGGAACTTTATTTTGCCCATATTGTTAGAATAATGGAGGCCATTGTTGAATTTTAATAAAATTGTAGTTAAACTGGAGTTGTCCAAAGATCATTATTGCTATAGTTTTGTTGCTATTGGAAAGTACATATAGAATGGACAATTAAAATGCTGTTGTAAGAGCTCAGGGGAACATGGTGGTAGTTTGGTTTGCAGGGGTGGGGACAAAAAAGACAGGAAAAGGTGTATACTAATTTGATATTGGTTTTGAAAAAAAATTACAGATATTGGTAAATGATTTATAGATTCCAGGAGATAGAGATGGAGGTGTTAGGAAGGTCTTTACATTCCTGGCTTATACAACTCATGACTGATAATTCAATTTACTGAGAGAGTAAAAATAAGTATTGGGTTAGACATGAAAGGAAGCTCATGTTTTTGTTAAACAATGAAATGAAGTCATATCAGTCATCAGGGTTATGTATGTCTTAGGGACATACGTCAAAAGAGATGCTAGGACCCTCAAATTCTAATGTCCTGGAGCCTCAGATACTAATGTGAGAGACATCAGCACATAAATTTTTATTTTAGTTAATTTTAAAATTCTACATAGTAGTGATGTTTTTAAATTTTATTTTTTCTTAGTATATATCTGTAGCATGTAAGGTTTATATTTCCTGTGTACAAGGAACATGTACATAACACAATTTAAATGCTTTTTTCATCCCCTTTTCCTCTCCTCCCAATTTTTATTGATTTATGGGGAAGTAAATTGAGAATCAGAAGGATAGAATGATTTTCTAAATGATAAAGATATTTTGTAGCAAATATTAAATCCGAAACTTCTGAGTGCTCTGTACAGAACAAAGTGTGCCCTTCAGCCATTGCATTGCCTTTTACACAAATACTGTACATCGTTGCTCCTGCCCAGGTGTCCCAGTGGTTATGCTATGACGTCAAAGACAGCAGACAGCACAGAATGAGCGAGGGCAGAAGACATTCAAAGGCTTTAAAGGCTCCCAACTTATTAGAGGCTGAAAGATATTTATGCTAATAAAATTGTAAGAAATGAAATAATCTAGACTTTTATGTATCTATGTAGAATGTGTTTCATACAACTGTCAACTTAGAAAGTTAATTTCAAAGACGTTTGATTTTAAAATAAACAATTGCCTTTTTAATTTTATGAATCATTATGTATTGCTGCTTCTATTATACTTTCAAGGTGGTTAAAATTTAACTCTATTCATTACTAAACTTTAAGTTTATTTAAAATTCTTTAAAAGCCCTTAAATGATTTAGCCCATGGGGGTTATTATGCATCATTCTTCTATTCATGTTTGTAATTATTTAAGCATTTTCTGTAAAAAGGGAGCACATCTTGCATTTGTCAAGCACATTCCATTATAATCAAATTTAGTTAATGCTTTAAAAAATTGTTAGCAGGAGTGACTTTGCTGCATACATAACATTAAAATATAAGATCAAAAATCTCTGGCAATGAAAAGTTGTGATTTTGTTCTGCTGGTAAACATAATCCTACTTTCTGTATAGAACATCGAGAATTCCCTTCTCTTTCAAGAACTCTCTTCTTCCATGATAGACCTGGGAACTCGATTTCAAAAAATGAGAAGAGAGATAACATCCTTGCACTCTCACTCCGCAAATATGGTGTGGTGAGACCTAGGGCATTCATGTATTTGTGGAGTATCTTTGCCCGGCTATGTGTCTGGCTGTGTGTATGCTACTCCTTTCTGCCAGGATGGCTTGCTGTTAACACCACTCACTCAAGAATCCTGCTCATTCTTCTCAGAGAGCCAGGCTACTGCAGTACCTTTGTGGATTTTGCAGATGCAGAAGGTCCTTAGTCTGCAATATCTCGCTGTATTTTTTACACACTTTTCATGGAACACAACTGTACTTTAAACCATTAGTTTAACTGTTATTCTCCATTTCCATTATTGCTTCTTTGAGTCCAGGAGCACCCTCGTATTTCTCTTTCTCCCTCAGCACTTGGACCACTGCCAGACCCATAGTACATCTCAGTGAGTATGTATGTCATGAAGAAATAATTGAAGAATAGATGAAAGATAAAACAAGACATGTTTTCTCTCAGGAGACTGTGACAAACCTAAAAAGGAGACATACATATGAATAATTGCCGTGCATGGGTAATAATGCCAATTGTCTCAAAGAGGAAAGAGCCAGCCTGAGAATACAAAAATGCTCCTATTGAAACTAAGTTAGTAGAGAAACTGATGAAATTATTGTGGAAAAACAAGAATCCATAAGTTATATACTGTTTTCTATATGGTAGGTGTTGTCCTGAGGATTGCATATACATTGTTACTATAATCATTACAGACAAACTTTGAAAGCTACAGGCTCCCAGTTGATTAGAGTCACGTTGCTCCATTACCTCAGGTGTTTGTTGTGTGGATAAGTGGGCGTGAGAATGTGCTTTGCCAATAACAGAACAAACGAAAGGCTGTGCAGTTACTCTGAAGAGAATGAGTGCGGGAAAGTGGGATTTTAAGTAGGTGCGGATAAAAGAAAAATGTGACATTAAGAGAGAGCAACAAGGCACACTGTTGGGTTCAAACTCAGGAAGTCAAGGAAGAAAAGTGGAAATTTTAATTTGAAACCACTGAGAAGTAGAGTGGTTTAAAGAAGACAGTCCTTCGGGACAGCAAAAGTCGAGCCTACGTGGAATAAATTACAGCAGAGTAATAATGAAAGAATCTGGAGAACAGGATGGACGTAAGACTAGTGCACAAAAATTGTGAAATCACAGGAGCTGGCCTTTCATAATAAAGGAAATACTATTTATTATATAACCACCACATATTTTATCAGGCATTTTTTTTTTATTTTAGAAACATAAAAGTACAAAAACATATTGACAAACAGACACCCATTATCATAGAAAATAGTACAATCACAACTAATCTATAGACAAGGTGATATGGTCTCAACAGTAGTTGTTGCTTTATCCATTGATAAGGCATTTTCAATGTACCTTATATTGAGGTGACTGACAGCAATCTAAATTAGATATTACAGTCTCAATTTCAAAACAACTTTGAAATACATTGAAAATAATAACTGTTGGGTTTAGTAGAAACAATTTTCAATTTTCTTTTTCTCTAGTTCTATTGGGTTTCATTTTAAAATTTAAATTAACACCAGTATAGACTTTTTCACTGTAACTTAATTTATGATATTGATCTTTGGAAAGATATTACCCTTTCCTGATAAAAAAGAAATGCAAAATTTGAGTATTGGTCACCTTATGTTCAGTGAGCTCTAACTTTTAAAGACATCTGTGTGACAATAAACAAGTACATGTCTCCAAGGACAAAAGAAGGGACAGGAAAAGTGCCCAAGGCCCTCATCCCACCTGGATCAACTCCTATCTACTTTTGTCTTCTGTGAATACTGACACTTAATGCACCATTAGATTTTAAGAAATTTTTTGATTGAAAAGAGAATATTATTAATACAATAATTCTGAATATTATCAGCTTTATGGTGAACAATGAATTTCTTGTTTCCAATTTTACTTCATTTACTTTTGCTACTCATTCTTCCAAAAATAATTTATAAAACAGATACTACTATTCCTTGTTTTGTATATTTAATTTCTATCATGTTCTAATTTCACATGTAATTGTAATTCCATAATGTCCTAGGGTATTTATCTTTTAGTAAGCAAATAATTAACTTTTCAAAATAACTAGGACTTTGAAAAACACAGGTGACCTAATGCTAAGTGAGGTAACTCAGACACACAAGCTTAAATATCCCATGAATTCTTTTATATCGAAAACTCCATATATACATAAAGTACATAATAAAAGACAGATTGTAGGAAAAAAGAAAGAAAACGAAGTACTGTAATCCAGTGTGACCAGTGTATCTAAAATTGTACACTGACTTAGTGTAATTGTCTTACATGTTTTGTTTTTATTACTCTAGTTTTCAATCTTTATATACAACAATTAATTTTATAAGGTTTTATAAATAAATTAATCTGATGCTAGAAAAAATAAAAGGGGGGAATAGAACAGAAGAAATGAAGGGAATTGCAATGTGTTATGCACGTGTGCCAGGTCCCTGCAGTAAATGTAATCATTATGTGCTGCAAACACGGATTAATAAAAACACACGGGCTGGAGAGGTTCTGGGCAGGGGAACAACCTGACAGGCTTCGTGTTTCCACAGCATCCCTCTGGCTGCCAGGTCAGAGAACAGGAGGAGTCCAGTGCTAGTACCCAAACCTTGTTTCTGGCAGGATATTCAGGGAAGGCATCCTTGTCAAAGTCCTGACAGTTGCCATGGATACTGTTGAGTTTTGACAAAAAGTAGCGTATGGATTTGCACGTTTAAATTATTTTCCCTTTTATAAATATTAACTTCTACAAATAATATAAAGTACAGATGACCAAAAATTCCATGGAAATAAAAATAGATAAGAAGAGAACTTAATGACTTACAAAATCCAGGGACGGGAGGTACATTCAAGTTACGGAGAAGGCAGAAATGCAGCTGAGCCTAAGAGACACCAGAAGCCGAGGAACTGCGCACCCTGAAACCTGCGAAGGGCTTCTTCCGGTCCCTACCTACCCATCACCGCGTGCTGGCTGCGTCCTGTCTTGCACATTTTGGGAAGTGTGGTCATCAGCAGTTTCTGAGCTACTCAACTTTCAAGTCCAGCCTAGTGAATCCCCGGTAATGATTCTGAGCGAATCAGAGTTTCACCATTTACTAAGCAGCTGTAACCGAGGAGAGGGACCGTGCTACAGGCTGGCTATGGTTCCTACTTCAGCAGAGGAAGGAGGCAAGAACTGGGAGGAGATAGGCTAAAGTGGAGGCTCAAATCCTCTATTTAAATAAGTGAGGGCACTCATTACCCCAGCAGCAGGCTCAGTGCGCCAGTAAACACCACTTCCATAGTTTTGAAGAGAGCAGAGCTGCCCCTTTCTTATACCTGCGTATACCTTTCTTATACCAGACCAAGGTTGCCTCGGACCAGGAGTCTGTGATGGCTCGGGCGCATTATCCGCTTTGTGACTAAGCAAAACGGAAATGAATGATGGGTAAAGGCTTAGTTTTACATTTTAATGGAACTGCCTAAAAGTTACATTGATTATTTTTGCTTGACAATTGAATGATATAAGCGTAACTTACTAAAAGGTAAACCCAAGATGCAATATCGCTACCCTTTGTATCCAAAATGAACCTTGAGTATCTTCTCTACACAGTGTCTTTTATAGAGAAATTGCTTTCATAAATAATATACTCTTATTGAACAGGCATAAGTAGTGATTCTTTTTTATTAAAATCTTATAGCATTTTCTAGATTGTATTTTTATATTTATCTCCTCAAACTACTCCCTGGCTTAGGATATAACCAATAGTGGAAGAGGATTTATTTGTCATGATGTTTCTTATTCATATTATTTTGTATTACATTGAGTGGCATTGATTCATATAATTGGACAATATAATTTTATCAAGCAATATCATGTTCCTTTTAATACATATTATCTAATCATGAAAGTACTAAATATACAATCATACCATCTATTAGTTACTTTAGATTTTATTTTTTTACTTTGGGTACTTTTTAGTAATACATTTCCAAGTTGTATCAAGTATATTCATCTAGGTTTTAGAAAATTTAAAAGAAGATAAACACAAAAATAAGTTATCCTTAATCCTACTGTTCAGATTAACAAACTGTTGTTACTTTGACCTTTGCTGTAAATCTTCTTGTATTTTTCTCACATATATGTAACACATCATTAAGCATATTTTTAATTAGCTTCATTTTATTAGATGACGTATACAAGCAATCACTTTAATACAGACAATAGGTATATAAATAATAACTGGAATAGAATTTAATCAGTACTATAACAGAAGAAATGCTAACCTCTTAACATTTCAGATATTTAAGGCTTGTTGAACTAAATATAAAAATGCTTTTAAGAAACAGATGATGTTGAGGAGATCGAACTTGACCTCATGATACAATCCATGAATCGTAAAAGGAACATACTAAGTATATTTATGCTGTATAAGTTTCAGATTATTAAAACTAAGGAATTTCAGAATGGCAGTCTCCTATGCTGCCCCTTGTCACAGGCATTTGCTTATGTGGTATCCAATCAAAATGCTGGAACTTTTTCCTTACTTATAATTATTAAAAACACATGAGCCAGAGATATAGCTCAGCGGCATAGGCACTTGCCTGGCAAGCCTAAGGTCATGAGTTTTATCCCTAGTACTGAAAAATAAATAAATAAATAAAAACACACCTGATAAAAATCCATTAAGATTTAAATCTGTGATCTCGGGGGCTGGGGATATAGCTCAGTGGAATAAGTGCTTGCCTAGCAAGCACAGGGTCCTGAGTTCGATCCCCAGTACCGCAAAAAAAAATAAAATAAAATAAATAAATCTGTGATCTCTTTTGCTTTAGCAATAACCACTGTTGAGACCATGTCACCTTGTCTATAGATCAGTTGTGATTGTACTATTTTTTATGCTAATTGGTGTCTGTTTGTTAATATGTTTTTGTACTTTTATTTTTTTTTAATAAAAAATAAATAAGTAAATAAATAAATAAATAAATCTGTGATCTCAAAGCATATAGAGATTTTACAAATGCCCTGAAGCTCTTAGAAGTGTTCTGAGGTTACTGAGAATTTAGCAACATTCTCGTCAGTCAAGTTTGTGAGATAATTTTAAGTCACTGAATAATTAATGTTGCAGCAGAAAACAGGATCTAACAATTCAGGGCACACTATACACCAGACACTAAGCAATTTGTTATAGACTATCTAGAAACTAACACATCCCAACAAGGGAAAATCATTTTCTTTTTTTCTGAGAGAAGAAACTAGGGAGGAAAACGTACAACCTCTTTAAGCTCTTACAGCAGGGCTGGTGTTCAAACTCGAGTATCCGACTCCAAAGGGCTGGCCAAAGACTATGAGGATGACAGCGATGGTGATCATGATGGCGGTGTCATAAGCAACAGTAAAGACAGTGAGCTTTCTTTCTATTTCAGATCTCAGCTTCTTTCCAAACTACATTGAGCCCTTCTTGGAACAAGCACGTCGGATCTGGCCCTGGCTGGTCGGAGCGGCCTTGATAGGAGCCGCCCTCGGCGCATCACTGGTGGGTTTTACCAACCTCCTGTGTCGGCGCAAGAGGAGGCAGCTCCCCGAGGAAAAGCAGCCGCTGCTCATGGAAAAGGAGGACTACAACAGCTTATTGTACCAAAGCCATTTGTGAAAGGCACGAGCAACGGGCTGGGACCAGAACCCACGTCCTCACTCTAACTCAGAGTGCTCTGCGGGCTCCCCAGCAGAGACCCCTGTTGGTCAGAGACGACCACGCTTCGAATTGTAGTCTAATACAAAACGTACCCTCACACACACCTAGCTGAAGCACTGCTGTTTGCCTGGCCGCTTTAGGTCAGTCCTTTTTGTAGTTCTCCCCAAGCTCCTGTTTTCAAGGACAGGATAACATTTTGTACTACGTAAACGCTACTTGTGTCAGAATAAAACTGCTCTTACACGAAAGTAAAATAGTGACTCTTTTCCACCTTATTATTTAAAGATGTTTCATTTTACTTGTCACTTTTGTCTGACTTAGGAAAATGGTAACAAATCTACACCGTCTCATTTGTGATTGAGAAATACATTTTATTCTTCTCAAGAAGCATGATATTTTTCTGTATTTTACATTCCCCTTCCACAATGTGTGTGAACTTAGCATAGAAAACGGCCCTTCTTACTTTCCTGTCATAGACGTGACTGTAATTTTAAGGTCACTGAGAACGAGGGCGAAGGCACTAGGGCAAATCAAGTTAAGCGCCTCTCTTGGTATGTGTCCATTTAATATCTTGAGACATAATAATAAGCATAACTGATGACTACTTTACCTTCTAAGAATTTTATTAGAAAAAGCTTATTAGAAAAATGCTACGAAACATTTGAAGATCCAGAACTCTTATCTCAATGTCAGCCTGTGGGAAATTCTAGCAAAGATTACCACTACCATTTTCACTGGCGGTTTACAATCTCAAATTAAGACATCTAGAAAATCTCACTACTTCAGTTTTTGGGCTCTGTAGAATTTCTGAGAAGATTGATGAACGTTATAGCTGTGCATCTCATAAACGATCAGGACCACTGTGTGGAAGTTACAGGGTCAGACTCAGTAAAAGGAAGACCTGTCCAGGACTCTGATTTCCAGAACCAAGTGGGCATTCTTGGAAAATAATAAGTAGCTGCCCCAGGAATTCACATGTCAGGTAGGGTGACTGATTTGACTTGTATTCTATAGAGAAAAATTAAACACTGAGTCTAGAGTAGTACTTTTTAAAATTGGCTCAAGGCTCCTAACAGCTCTCCTCCTACTCAAAGGTAAGGTGGAATTTTTAAATCCAAAGTCCCTACTGCACTGCCACAGTATTTGAGGGAATATCACCAGTGTTCCTTTTTTTTTTTATTTTAAAAGTAAAAGAACAAAAACATTAACAAACAGACACAAAGTAGCATAAGAATAGCACAATCAAAACTGATTTACAGACAAGGTGACAGGGAATCAACAATGGTTGTTGCTTTACATATTGATAACTTCGAAGTGTATATTCAGGAACACAGATACAGACATGCAAAATTGATCAAACAATTAATCATCAACTATTCCTTACTATAAAGTGACCTAAGTCAGTAGTACAACTATATCACCAGTGTTCCTTCCGCTCTCCCAGAAATTCATTTTCATTGGCTCTGTCTTGGTGGACTCAGTCTCTTCCAATTCCTTAGGGCAGCTTTGTGCTTGTCTGCTCAGCATTTTCAATTATGTGCTTCCGTGTGACTACTGATCTTATTTTCCTCACCTCACCTCTGGATACTTTTTGCTACCATGCATACTATGCTTTAAAGACAAATGTAATAATTCAGGCTTCCAGAAACCTCCAAGGGTCTGGCACCAGAACCTCTACATCTCTGGAAGACACTTTACAGTCCTTTTCCACCACAATATTCCATAATTCCAATCAGTTCCAAAGTACAAACTTCTAGCAATTTATAAATGTATCAAAAGATGATCGCCTAAAGTGGCTGAGTTCTTGGAGGTATCTGTGCCTAGAGAAGGTTGACGCAAACTAAACCATACAATTCTTAAGTGATTACATTTCACTCACTCCCATTTTAAATTTCAAAGAGCATGACTCACTCTAGGATATATATTGGTCAAGTGACTTTGGTTGATTTAAAATTTTGATTAAACAGAAATTTCCACTTATTTCTGAAGTTCTCTCATTCATGATCAGAAATGACTAGCAATTATTAAGTTCAGTAACAAAACAATAGTCACTCTCTAATTCTCACCAGTTAACATACTTCAGCTAGCTAATCTACTTTCTGATATCTCATAGAAACACAAAAGCAGACAGGATTGGAAGTTGCTCCTTCATCCACACAGTGGGCATCTGTGAGAACATAGCAAAAGTTCAAGGGACCATATCCTCCAATTCGTGGCTAACTGGCAGAAAGAGTTAAACAGGTCTTTCACCATGCAGTTTAAGATTGAAATAGCTTGGCTGAGTTTGGAGCTATTAAAACTAAGAAAAAATAGAAATGAGACAATACATCTGGATAATGACCTGCAGAAAAGTCTGAAGAAGGATCGCCAGTGATTGGGTAACTTTCAGTCTCAGTACACCTTTGCATGAGTACATCTGTCCAGTGGAGGCCAAGGTGAGGGGGTTGCTCTAAAACAGTTGCTGTGTGGGGACATTTATCTAGGTTTGATTTGAAAGGAAGATTTCCATCAAGACACATACTTTAAAAATCACTTTTATAAGACACTTCAAGTTAACACGCACAAAAGAAATTTTCTTTGTTGTTGATTAAGATTTGTATAAATTTATTCTTGTTTTTTTAATCACAAGATAATTTCCTTCTGGCTTTATAAATATTGTATTGTTCCTCTGGAGGCTCACGGTATCTATTTGTGCAGTAGAAAGCTCTGTGATAAAAACAATATCACTTTAACTCTGTAGTTTCCTCAATGAGGTACCAAAATTACATGATTGATATTTCAAAATATCTCAATTTTATTAAATTCTAATCAACATATTTTCTAATCAACATATTTATAACTTTTTAAAGTGTGGCATTTTGAAAGTGTGGCTTTTTTAAATTGCTTCATTTCCTGCACTGATAGTTTTCTCGTTACATTATAAGTCACATTTTGTTACATGGAGAGAAATAGGCAGCTGTTACTCTTTCTAAGTAGTCAACCTTTCCAGCAAGTCAAATACATAATTCTCCATCTGTACAGGTAAAAACCTAATGGGTACAAGTCATTTCAACCAGTGTCTCCAACAGGCTTTTGTGGGATATTCTTAAATAGCCTTTCTGCTGTTTGCATGAGCTTTCTTTGATGGGAACAGTTTTCTTTGTCCCTGTAAAAAAAAAAAAAAAGCCTTATTTGGGCCACCTACTGTGGCCCGCGCCACTCTGCAAGGTGCGTCAGTGGAACAGCCCCACTCTCCCTCTGACTGGACTCCCTCTGAACACTGCTAAAATGCAAATATAAAAGAGGTATTTTTATAAGCTTTGTATTGCTTATTTTAAAACAATTTGCCAGTTTGTATAGTGTACTAGAAATTCAAATTGGCTATGGAAATCATTGAGACTTCAAGAGTTTTCAAATTGTTCAGCTGCTTAAAACTATGTAAGAATAATTTAAGTATTTTTAAAAGGCTTAATAAAATTCTTTATAGTTCATATGTATCTTATTATTTTTGTTTTCCCCTTAATAACAAATCAAAAGTTATTCTTGTGGCTTCAGATTTACCTACCAGTCCTTATATGTGTTACCAGTGTGACCATAAGGCACTCTCTCATAATTTCTTAACTAAAAATAAAGAATAAAGAAGTAACAATTCGGTTAGACAATTACACAAGAGTAGTGATTATATTCTAATAAATGTGTTAAGTATTTTATATAGGAGGTAACTTGCCCAAGTTTATTTAAACATTTTCTGAACAAATGTGCAGTGGTTTAAGGTACTTTAGCATTTGAATTTATTTTTTCTAAAATGAATCTTAATAAAATCTTAACTGTTATCATTCAATTATATAGAAGTGTCATAACTTATAAATTTGTTGCTACTAAATATGAAGTTCTTTCTAGTTTTTGTTGTTGTCACTGTGCTTAGTGCTGCAGTTAATAGCTCAGTGTGTACAGTATCTGATTTGTCTTATTTTCTAGGAACAGACTTTCTGGGTCCACAGAGACCGAGATCTATGGACTTCTATAGTGCTTCAGAAAATGGTCACATAGATTTAAAACTACAAAAGGAGATGAAGTCTAAAAATAAAAGCTAAAAAAGGATGAAAGAGAAAATAAAAAAGAGTTGAACTTTTGAGAAGGAAAAAGGGTTGCAATTCTCTTTGAGAACTGAAAAACTCTTATTTAACAGCCATTTTATGTCAATAAAATTAGAAAAAAATTCAGACTAAAACCATGTTAGAGAGCTAAGAAGTAACATGCCTGTTAACACCAAAACAAGGTATTTTTAGGAATACATACACACCTTGACTAGAGAGAAGACTGTGCGCACCTCAAACCATAGGAATCACACAGGAATGAAAACAATAACTCCGGGGGGAAAATGTAAGGAAAAGGAATGAAAATAATTTTTGAATTCCAGCAGAGCCAGGGTCAGCAGCTGGGACCGGCCAGAGTGACCAAGGTGAGGAAGGCGTGGAAGGCCCTGCGTACAGGGATCCAAGGCGCACTGCACTCCGCGCTGCTTTCCGAGCAAATACACACTTTGTGGGTTGCGGCCCATCTTCCTTATCAGACTAGGCCTTCTTAAAGCACTTTTACTAGAATAAAGAATATAAGTTTATTTACAGGTGTGCATGTGTCTGGAGAGATAAAGAGATGACAGAAAGGCAATACAGTCTCTTTATTATAAATCTTCTATTAGTGTTACAGCAAGTTACCATGAACAGTGTCTTATAATAATCCAAAATTTATACTGTATAGTTCAGGAGAATGAGGGGTTCAGACCTGGAGAATAGTGCACCTCGTAAACCACACTATCGACTGCATGTGAACACTCTTGTTGCTTTTATCTTTACAACCTACTTTCTCTTTAAATATTTTTTGACACTTCCAACCTTTCTGCTGATGTACAACTTTTATATCCATTCCAAGCTTTAGTCAGAGGTCCTGTTGGATATAGCCAATTGTTTGTTATAAAATATTTTAAGTAAACTTTAGAAATTAAAATTTACGAGTAAAGCTGAACTATTCTTATCTCTAAAGATCAGTTCATCTTTGTCTTTAATCTATAGCAAATTTGGCATGCCTTGGCTTCATTCTCACCTGCCTTCAGTGTCACAGCCATGTATTTTGAATCTAATCTAAGTCCTCACTGTCTGTTGCTGAGTGTAATGCAATAGCTTCTTGACTGAATTCTTACTTTCCCATTTGCATTCTTCTAACCCACACGCAATTGAAGTGATCATTCAAGAGCACTCCTAAGGCTCTCAGAAGCTTGACCCTAGGTAAATTCTAGACCCTCAAAAAGACCCCTTGTTTCAGCCCTGGCCTCCCTCTCTAGTTCTATCACATTATGCTGCATCTCACAGGCATGCTTTTGTCACACTGTCTTTCTTTCATTCTTTCTGTATTATATGACCCTTTTGACAACTCCACCTCTGCCGCAAATTTCCAGCCACATTTTAGACCCTTTCTTAAGTAAAATATTCTCGAAACATCCTCCTTAGTCTAACTCTGGTCCTTCTCCCATAACCTCTCCTCGTACACTTTACTTGTCTCTATTAGCACTGACCACAACTCACCACTTCTGTCTGGTTGTGTCTGTGTGGTTTTATATGTTCTTTTCCACTAGAGTTAAACCCTCTGAACACGACTTTTGCACTCACTTTGAGACATGACTTGCTCAGTACCTGGCCCCTGGTAAGAATGAGATCAATATTAAATGGAAAAATAAATGAAATATTGAACAACAACAGAATAGATGCAAGGAAATAGAAAACACTGAATACACATACTTTATCCTTAGAAAGCCTTAACAAGTAGCCTCAGTCATCATGTGAAGAACTTAGGAATAGTACAAGTTGCTGATAATTCAGGAAGTGAGGGTTACAGGAAAGTAGGTAATGCACCCGCTTGAGGAAGGTGGAGGGGGCAGTGCTGGGGAAGAGTGAGGTGACAGCGGAAGGAGTGAACTCAAGGAAAGTTCTGTGCGGCACACACAGCAGGCGTGCTCCTCAGTCCCCACAGCGGGGCAACACAGGAGAGGCCATTGATGAGAGAGGACACTGAAATTATCTGTAAAATAGCTTATGTCAGAGCAATTCTTTATAGAAATCAGTGGAATACTCCTGTGCTGGAATGGGAACTCCTTCAATTTGTTTCCAAAGAAGGTATTTAGAGTTGGTGAAGAAATGTAAGAGAAAATTTCCATCCTTGAACTACAAAATATGACATATTTGGCTTAAGGCAATGTGATGGTTACAAAGACTGAAAAGTATGATTGTCTCAATGGTTAAGGGTTTTAGACTGTGACATGTAAAAACTTGAGTATCCAATCATCAGTAAAATATTGTCTATTACTATACTTACTTGGATATGGAAATGTGAATATCAAGAGGCAGAGCAGCACATCCAAAGTCACACTACTGTTACGGAACCTATTTTCTGTGTCTGAATCCAAAGTTCATGGATTTTCAAACACATCATGTTGCTATAGCTTATTGCCAAATATATGTGAGTTTGTGTGTGTATGCGCACACGTGTCTCTGTGCATGTGTGTGTGCACGTGTGTACATGCATGTTCATTTGATGGTAGCTCCGAGAAAAGTTCAAGGAGGAGGTAACATTTATACTAATCTTTCTTATTACTTGAGGGACAAATACATCTTGAATAAAAGTCTGAAGGTGGGAGACAAAGGAGTATTTGAGAAATTTGAGATTAATTTCTCTAAAAATAACAGGTTTTTTAGAAAAACAAAGGAAACTCTGTTCTCCTCACATGGCTGCAGCTCCCTGGGCTGACTGTGCTGTGAAACTTCCTTAAAGTGTATCCACAGGTAACAACTGCAGAATCGTGAACGTAGACATAAGCATCAGGAAGAAAAGCTACAAGCTGTAGACACCATGTTTCTCATGAAAGATCTTTTCAAATATGTATGGGAAGTCATTTCTGTTATTTAAGCCCACACCATGTTGGTCGGTGAATCAGCTTACTGGTGCTAACTTGATACCTAAAACTGGGATGGCAGTCATCAGAGAAAAGAAGACAGCTGTGAGAAACCTCAAAGGAGAAAAATTAAAAGACTTGGCATAAGCAACAGAGAGGAAGAATCAAAATATATTGTTTTCAAGTCTGATACTATGTTTCCTTGGACTAACCAAATAACTAATGTCTAAGTGCTTAGCAGAAATGTGTTGATCCCATACAAAATTAATTGATCCCTTCTCATTTCATTCTTTTTAACATTTCTTTTCATTCTCAGGAAAAAAAGTTCTAAGATTCTTTTTGGATTTGTAAGTATTCGTACCAGTGCTCAATATTTCCTATTAGTTCTGTGTCTTAGTAATTAAAAACACAATGAGAATTCGATTTAATTTAGCAGGCAGTTATTCAGAACATATTGAAATCAAATATTTTGCTGGAACCCAGGGCTATAAGGATGATTAAAACCCTAAGATCATGAAGTACAATGAAGAAATGTACAATTAGTAGAAGTGACAGGCAAGCAGATAATTACCCATGAAGTTCAATGAAAATATGATCACTTTGGGGTAGTATTTTAAAACACACTTTCATTTTAAAAAGGTCACTAAGCAGAAAAATAAATGAAGTAACCATAGTCTACCACCTTATTTTGTTAGGTTGGCCTAATTTCTTCCATAGTAGTTATAATAGAAGCCTTTTAAAGTTTACACCACTCGGCCCCCAGGGCATGCCAGGTGCTTTGCCTGACCCCCAGGGTGTGCCAGGCGCTCCGCTCCATGCCCACAGCTCCACTCAGCCCCCGTGATGTGCCAGGTGTCCTGCCCAGCACCTGGGGTGTGCCAGGAGTTCCACCCTGGACCTGCAGCATGCCAGGCGCTCTGCCCAGCCTCCAGCATGTGCCAGGTGCTCTGCCCCTCCCAGCCCTACTTTGCCCCTGGGGTGTGCCAGGTGCTCTGCCCTGCCCTCAGAGTTCCATTTGGTCCCCGAGGTGTGCCGGGTGCTCCACCCAGCTCCCAGGGCATGCCTGGAGCTCCATTCGGCCACCGGGGCATGCCAGGTGCTCTCTCCAGCCACTGGGGTGTGCCAGGCACTTTGCCTGGCCCCCAGGAAGGCCCTGAAGACTCGCCTGAGCCTATAGATGTGATCGCACTGACAGAGTCGGGCGGTTCACTGTGTAATTCCGCCTACCCAACTGGATACTCAATGGCTGTGAGGGATTGCCAAAGGGTGCTTCTCCATTTCCCGCCATAGTAATTTGTGTACACCCACATAATATACAGCATATTTAGAAGCAGCCAAGTCTCTGCCCAAAGTAAGAGCATGAGGGAGTAAATAAACCAAAAGTGCAGTTATTACCAGTGGGAAGATCACTGACAGGGTGGTGGAACAACCATGGTGAAGTGGAGGAAACTGATTAATTGAACAAGCCATCATCTATATAACTGAGTAATAAAGATGAAGATAACATTATGTAATACAATATCCAGTGGCAACCACCTCCTATTTTCTCTGTAATCTGGTATTTCCTTCATTGCTTTTGTATTAACAAATGCAAAGACAACACTATGTAATACAGCATCCAGTGATGGTTCCCTATTGTCTCCTCTGTAATTTGTATATCCTTTATTGATTTTGTTATAACAAATACAAAGATAACTATGTTATACAGCATCCAGTACCAATTCCCTACTATCTTCTCCATAACTTGGTATTTTCTGTATTGTTTCTGTGTCATTCTGGGTTCTTTTGTTTTAAAAATAAAATTTTAAAAAATGAAATAAAATTTTCATATGTGAGACATAATTCTCAGTAGAGGTACACTCACAGGTCGGGAGTACTATACTGAAAGGATACCAAACAAAATCAGTAAAAATAAAATATGTAGGGTGAAATCCAGTGGAAATCAAACAGAAACCTTCAAGGTCCTCTCCAGGGGCACCACACAGGATATACTTACTCTTTCCATCAACAAGCTGTGAGAACACATGCAAAATGTCTACTGGGGAAACTCATTGGAGATTCAGTGCCCACGGATCCCACTGGTGACTGATTGCATAGATGTCTGCCTAACACAAAACTTTCAGACTTCCTGAGGGGTGGCAGATGTCTAATACAAGTCTTGCTGTTTGTGTAAAAGGATGGTTACAGTGAGCCTCTCCAGGAGCACGGTAAGAACTTACTCAATATCAAACTTCCCAAATGGCAGCCTGTGGCCAGTCTTCCAAGCAGCTCTTTCTAAGTGTGGTACATTATTTTTTCTGGACAGAGATATGCAATTACCACCCCTCCTAATAAGTCCAGGCCATTAAAAGTCTCCTATATTTTCCAATAGTAGTCTTTAGTTTTGAGGACAAAAAAGGAAATGTGTAAGAAGAGAAACTAATCAACCAAGATGGGAAAGCACCTCTACCTCCCACAGGAAAGATGGTCCAAGTCAGTTTGAAACTAATAAGAGAAATAAAGCATGAAAATATGCAGAATTTCTCTTCCACTTCAGCGTACCCAGGAAAAGTAGATAACATCAAACCCTATCCCTAGCAGGGAGGAGCCAGGGATGTGGAATCTCGACTTGCAAATTATTTACTCACTAAGCTATTTGGTCATCCAAAATCAACTCTTACAGCACTTTCATGGTGATTCACAGACAGACACAGAAGAGCTAAGGCTCACAATCACAGCTGAGGCCAAGCAAGGCCATGCTCTCCCTTCTGGTTGCAGTATATGGTAAAGAGCATTCCTTTCGATGTCCATTTAATGTTAGATTTTTTGCATGTTTATGCCTTTGTTGATGAACTCATTACAACCTCCAAGAACAATGAAGTGTTATTTATTATTCCGAAGGACAAGAGGCTGTCCTTTCACCTCAGAGGAAAAAATGTATGCAAATATAAATAATATAAACATATCTGTATACTAAGCTTTGTTCAGGAATGAGTCGCAGTGCCAGTGGCCGTGAATTAAATGTTAATGAGTCCACTCTGTCTATCGTCTGTCTATTGTCACTTCCCCATCACTAAGGCAAAACATCTGACATCTACCTGACGCCACAGTGTAAAGGAGGTGAGATTTATTTTGGCTCCCAGCATCAGAGAAGCTCAGTCCATCACTGGCCAGCTCCAAGGCCCAGATGGCAGGGTGGAAGGGCACGGCAGTGAAAGCTACTCACATCTCAACAGACAGGAAGCACGGACAGCAGCGAGGAGCCAGGCCACGAACGCACCCTGTTGCAACCGGGCCAGTGACCTAACTGGCACCCCTACAAATAGCATGCTCAGCAATGCACTGATGAGCAGATTGTCCTATGAACAACAATGGTATCTCCATGACCTGATCACCACCATGGGCCCCACCTCTGCACACGTGCAGTGGTGAGGCACATTTAGATCTGAAACATAGCTGCCACATGAGGCTCTTTATATGCGCACACATGTGCACAAGCTGTACACTCACTGGCAGTCGACAATGTGACCAGATGGCACAGTAACTAAATAGCAGAGTAACTTGACTTTCAGTAATTCAATTTATACAGCAAGCTGATAGAACAAAACCAGCATGAACAGTAAGAGCTGGCTTTCTTCAAGCATCTTTTATTCTTTCCTTTCTTTTCCTTTTCTTTCTTTTTCTTCCCTTCCCCCTTCACCCACTTCCCCTTCCTTCTTGCCCTCCTTTCTATCCCCTCCCCTCCCCTTCCCCAGCCTTATATTTGTGGTACTAAAGATTGCACTCAGGGCCCCCACAGCGAGCAATATCCTCAGATTTTCCTTTTGTAAGATGGAATATCACTAAGTTACTAAATATTCAGGCTAGGCTTAAACTTGTGGTCCTCTTGCTTTTGGCTCCCACGGTCTTTCAACTACATATGTCACCAAGCGAGCTTAGAACCTCATTTCTTCTGTACACAAACTCTGCTATCCTGCTGCTGTGAAGACTCCAGGTTCTGTAGCACACAGTGTATGATAGGAACTGTGGTCTTTTGGCACAGTGAGGCTATGACTGGGCAGGGACAGTGGATGGATGATTCTCCTTAGCCCTGAGACACAGGAAAAGTCAAAACCCAGGATAATAGGCTAATTTCTGGACCGAATAGAGAACAAACTAAAGCCAAGGTGAGTTTACTCAAAGCACCAAGTAGGTTTATGTCAAGTATGGTATAAAAAGCAGGTCTCAAAGAACTATTATCAGAAAACATGAGTAAAATGTCTGAGAGTCCTGATAAAGATTCAAGATCAAAGTTGGTTTCAGCAAAATAGGTGCTGCAGAGAGATAGATCAACCTAGACAAAAAAAAAAAAAAAAAAAGCAAAGAAATAACAGAACTAAACCAAACACATGAACAAATGCACTCAGACCTTTAGAGAGCATTCCATCCAACAGCAATAGAATACATATGCTTCTCAGCTGTGCATGGGACATTCTCTAAAATAGACCACGTTAGTATACAGAACACACTTAAGTAAATGCAAAGAAACTGAAATTATCCCACGCATATTATCAGACCATAGTACAATTAAACTGGAAATAAATGATAATAGAAATTGCAAAAACTCCATTAACACATGGAAATAAAATAACACCCTCCTGAACAACCAATAGGTCACAGAAGAATTAAAGTACAAATTAAACACTATTTACAATTAAACAAAAATGTAGATAAAAAACTACTGGAACCTGTGGGACACAATGAAAGCAATCCTCAGAGGGAAATATATAGCAGTGGATTCCCACTGCAGAAGACCAGAGTGAATACAAATAAACAATCTTGGGTTATACCTGAAACTTCTAGAAAGAGAGAAGCATGGTAATCCCAAAGCCCAAAGAAGAGAGGATCAGAGCAGGAGTTAATGCAGTTGAAGCTAAGTAAACAATACAAAGAATTAATGAATCAAAGAGTTGGTTTTATGAAAAATTAAATAAAATTGATAAATTCCTAACCAACTTTATCCAAAAAAAAGAGAAAAAAACTCAAATCCATGCAATTAGGAGTGAAAGAGGTGATATCACTATAGATCCTGTAGAAATTCAGAAGATCATCAATACCTACTTTGAAAATCTTTACTCTCATCAGATGGAAAACACAGAAGAAACAGACAGATTCCTAGATACATATGAACTACCAACGCTGAATCAAGAAAATATAAAAATCTTGAATAATCCAGTATCAGTCAACGAAATTGAAAATCTAATAAAAACTTATCAACCAAAAGAAAAGCCCAGGTCCTAGTGGGTTCACAGCTGAATTCTACAAGAAATTTAGAGGAGATTTAATACCAATTGTTTTGAAACTTTTAAAGAAATAGAAAGGCAAAAAATTCCCCCTAACACATTACTGAAGGCAAGTATTACCTTGATACCAAAACCAGAAAAAGAAATAATCCAAAATGCGAATTGTAGGCCAATGTCCCTAATGAAAGTAGATAAAAAATTTTTCAGTAAAATACTAGCTAATAGAATGCAGTAAATCATCAAGAAAGTAATACACCATGACCAAGTGGGATTCAATGCAAGAATGCAGGGATGCTTCAATATACACAAATCAACCAATGTAACACACCATATCAACAGAGTTAAAGACAAGAATCATATGATCATCTCTATTGATGCATAAAAACCTTTTGATAAAGTCCAACACTTATTCATGATAAAAACCCTACAGAAAATTGGCATAGATGGACTTTACCTCAATCTGATAAAAGGTGTCTAAGACAGACCAATAGCCAACATCATACTAAATGGACAAAAACTGAAAGCTTTCACTTTAAAATCAGAAACAAGACAAGGATGCCCACTGTCACCACTCCTGTTAAACACAGTTCTGGAGACACTAGCCAGAGCAATTAGACAAGGCAGAGAAATAAAACGAATAAAGGTAGGACAGGAAAAAATGAAATTATCTTTATTTACACATGACACGATACTCTACAGAGAGATCCCAAAAACTCCACCAAAAAACTCCTAAAATTAATCAACAAATTCAGTAGCATAGCTGAATACAAAGTCAACACTCAAAATCAATAGCATTCCTATACAAAAACAACAAGCATACCGAGAGATAAATAAGTGTAAACCATCTTTCACAACAGTGTTCAGAAAACTGAAATACTTAGAAATTAACCTAATGAAAGAAATAAAAGCTCTATACAGTGAAAATTACAGTACACAAAAAAAGAGATTGAAGAGGATTTCAAAAGCTGCAAAGACATTCCTTGCTCATGGATAGAAAGAAGCAACATTGTGAAAATGACTATACTCCCCAAATTGCTATACAAATTCAACGGAATTCTGATGAAAATACCATTGGTATACCTCACAGACCTAGTCAAAATATTCCTAAAATTCCTCTGGAACCAGAAGAGACCCAGAATAGCAAAAGCAATCCAGGGAAACAAAAGCAAGGCAGGAGGTATCACAATCCCATTTTGAAATTATACTACAAAACTACTGTGATAAAATCAGAATGGTATTGGCAAAAAAGTAGATCTGAAGATTAATGGAACAGACTAGAAGATGCAGACACAATCACAAAGACACTCAGTCACCTTATCTTTGACAAAGGGGCCAAACATGTTCACTGGAAGAAAGATAGCCTCTTTAATAAATGCTGCTGGAAAAACTGGTTTACACATGCCGAAGACTAAAACTAGACCCAAGCCTATCACCATGCACCAAAATAAAGTCAAAATGGCTTAAAGATCTAAATGTTAAAATAGAAAAACTAGATCTATTGGAAGAGAAAGTAGGTGGAAGTCTTGAAGATAGGGGTAGGTAGAGAGTTCATGAACAAAAGCCAAACTGCACAGGAAATACTTCAAAGAATCAACAACTGGGATCTATCTCATCTTACTGAAAAGTTTTTGCACATCAAAAGAAATCATCAACTGTGTGTAAAGAAAACACACAAACTGGGAAAAATTTTAGCCAACTGTCCCTCAGACAAAGGACTGTTGTCTAGAACATATAAAGAATTAACAAATCTGGTACCCCAAATTTAAACACACAATACAAAAATTGGCATCTGAGATGAACACACATTTCTCACATAAAGAAATACAAATGGCAAATAAATACATGAAAAAATGTTCAATGTCAATAGTCATTTAAGAAATGCAAATCAAAACAACCCTGAGATTACATCTCACCCCAGAAAGAATGGTTATCATGCAGAATCAACCCATAACAAATGCTGGAGGGGCTGTTGGGAAAAAGGAACCCTTCTCCACTGCTGGTGGGAATGTAAATTAGTGAAATCACTGTGGAAATCAGTCTGGAGATTCCTCAGTAAACTAGGATTAGAGATCTCATTCAACCCAGCTATTCCCCTTCTGGGTATTTGTCTTGGTTTTCTCCTGTTGCTGAGACAAAATACCTGCTGCCCAGAATTAAGGCAGGAAAGATTTATTTAGCTTACAGTTTGTGGAGGTTTCAGTCCATACTTAGCTGATTCCAAGGCAGAGTGGCACATGGCTGAGGGCAACAGTTCATGGAGGTAGAAAAACAGCAAAAGCAGTAAGAGCAAAAGGGACGAGTGGCCACAAGCAGCCTCTTTCTCTTCCTTACATTGTATGCAAACTACCGCCCCCCCCAGGGATGGTGTAGCACTCATACCCACAATTTCAACATTTCACCATGCATCAGTAAAAAATCTAGAAGCCTGCTCAGTGACAGCATGAGGATTTGTGGGGACATGTAGCACAACCATAACAGTATTTTCCCAAAAGAACTGAAAACATCATACCACAGCGATATATGTGCACCCATATTTATAGCAGCAAAATTTGTAATAGCTAAATCCTGGGAATAACTCAAATGTCCCTCAACTGAAGAATGGATAAAAAAGATGTGGTATTTTTATACAGTGGAACATTATTCAGCTATAAACTGTCTTTGATTGTTTTAACAGTCTTCCATTCTTACATCTGGTGGACTGAGCAACTTCATTGAAGAAATCAGTATGTAATGTAGCAACAATTAATAATTCCTATCATTTTGTTCTGAGGTAATGCATCATTTTTGCTTCTGTGTTTTGTTTTGATTTTGTCTTCATTGCTGTTTTTTTTAGTTTTTTGTTTTTAAAAGAAAAATAGGTGTTGCTAAAGTTTGAATTAACTACAAAGAGATGCAGTCACAGCACATCTTCAGGGTGGAGCTGTGGCTCCCAGGGATCTATTTGTCTGGTTGTTAGTGTAGCTTTTCCTGTTACAGATAGACAATCTCAAGCAGTGATATAAGTAAATAAATAAACAAACAAACATGTGGGACAATTGTCCTCAAAGAGTAAGGCATAAGAAAGCCCACACACTTGTAAAAAATTGCTAGACTTTTTTCAATCTGTTTTAGAACAGTACAAAGCAATTATTTCACCCTGCACCACTCCAAGTATCCCATGAGAGATTGCAAATAAGTAGCTAAATAAACCAGTTCGTACTAGTACCATAAAACAAACTCAAGGCACATACATAGCTATTTAAATATCTTAAGATACAAATTTGCTTATTGATCAAAAGTTCCCAAGTCTTTGTCAGAAAAAACTAGAAAGTCAATTTCAGAAACTGCCTTGTCAAAATGCATGTCAGATGGCTTTGAAATCCATTATAATTAACAGTTTCTGTGCTTCACAAAACATTTTTCATACATTCCTTTGGGTCTATATGCCAGTCCTGGGATGTGTTGGTTGTACATTCGTCAGAAGTCTACAAACATGACCTCTGCAACAGAAACGACTTAAAATATTTTCTACAGGTTTTGTTTTCTAGTAAAAAGCTTGATGAGAAATTTTTATTGTCACATATTTTCATACTTCTGAGCTCTGTCAAACATATTCCTGGCAATAGAGTGATCAATATAAATAAGAAAAGTCATTATAGAGGAAATTTTAATCTTGAGAACTGAAGTATGCATCTAAATCTCTTGATTTTCACTCCCTCCCGCAACACACACACAACCATTTTTTCCCACTTATCTTCTGTGTTCTTCACTCACTGACTGCTGCTGCTGAGCAACTGTACAACACTAATGCCACTGAAGCATGCACTCGTGACCCCATAAAGCATAAAGCAACAATAAACATATGGAATGCAAGCACAGAGGTGATCATCTTGCCTTATAAATACATTTGAACTTGACCTGTTGAAATGCCCATTACAAAATGTGTGACAGCCTTATGGAAAACAAGGGTCAAAACACCATTGCAGAAAAGCAGACTCTTTGGAAATAAGTCACTGGAAAGACTGCAGCATGGTAAAAATTGAGAAAAATTCAGTGTCACATAGTGATTTGAACTGTTTAAACCCTATGACCAAGTTACCATTACTGAAAGTTCTTAGTTGGAACACTGAAGCTTCTGACTTGACTTATAAATGACCTTTAGACTAAATGAAATAATTTAAGGTAAAAGCACACATTTAGAAAATAGGATAGCACAATGTCTTTTCTTCTGAAAATATTTTTTCACCCTGATAATGCAGGACATTTTTCAATGCTGCATACTGCTCTAGGCATATCACAGGACCTAATGGTGACAAGAGCATTTTTACACAACCAGGCCACTATAAAACTGTAGCTCTCCTGAAATTCACAGTCAACACAGAAACACAGAATAATTCTTATAGAAAATTCTGGTCTGCACTTTACTCCTCAGGGAATCTACTTTCAGATGCTTTCAGAACCCTGGCTTCAGTGCAGCCCATGACTGGGACCTGTATGTGCCCTGAGCTGCCTAGGGACACAAAACGAGGCAGTTCATGATCACACCACCACTGCAGCCTGCACTTGGGACCCACACATGCTCTGAGCCACCTGAGGACATTGGATCAGGTGATCCACAATCTACTGACATCACAGTTCACAGCTAAGCACCGAGAGAGAGCCAGGTCTACCCCATCAACTTCCTAGGACAATAGAGCAGGCAGCCTGTGATCTGGCTATCATTACAGTCTGAGCCTAAGCCCTCCTTGCACCCTGAGCTGCCTGCCGACATTGATCCAGAGAGCCCCAAAACCACTAACACTGTGATTCACATCTGTGCCAACCTACGTGGGCGCTGAGCTGCCTCAGGACACAAGACTAGGCAGTCCATGATTATGCCACCAGTGCAGCCTGCTTCTGGGTTCTCAGCATGCCTTGAGCTGCCTGGGAACACTGGGTCAGGCAGTCTGCAATCTGTAAGCATTGTGGATCTTGTCTGAGATCTGGAAGAACTAGGTACACTGCACCAACTGCCTGGTGACCCCAAACTAAGCAGCCCATCTCAGAGGCCACTAAGAGGCAAGTCTGACCACCAAGAAAACTAGAGAAACTAGCGACCTTTGCTTAGCTGCCAAGGAAGAGTGAGATCAGGCATTCTGCCTCTGGTATAAAAAATGACAAGATAGAAGAGCAAAATGCAATTTGAGAACTCTACACCACAGAGAACAAGTCCAGGAGACATCAATATAGGAGAAGTTGGCAATCACACACCTGAAATCACTGAAATGATTGCAACAGAAGTAAAGAAACCACTGAAGCAGGCCATAGAAGAAATCAGATCAGAAATAATCTCTCAGGTAAAACATGAAATGACAACCATAATGAAAGAATTGCTCAGTACATATAAAGAAGACATATTTAAAAAATAGATATGCATAGGAAACTGATAGAAACATTAAATGAACAATGTGGGAAAGAACTAGAGTATCTGAAGTAGATGCAAAGATATCCAGGAAATCAAAGCTTCCACGGAAAGCTGGAAAAACTGCTTGAATAAAGCCAAAGATAGAATTTCAGTCTTGAAGACAGCATGGCAGCTAATGATCACTAAAGGAAGGATCTCTTACAATCAACAAGGAACCAGGAAAAATCAATTCAACAACTGCAAGATGAGGCAAAGAGAAATAATGTAAGACTAATAGGTGTCAACAAAATAGCGGGAGGCAATATAAATGATATAAAAAGAATGTTTGCAGAAGTAATAGCAGAAAATTTCCCAAGCATGGAAAAAGAAATTGATTTTGGAAAAAGAAACTGACAGTTAGTGGGGCATATAGAACTCCAACCAGTCTTAACCAAAATAAAACTACACCCAGACATATAATAATCAAGATCACAGATATCCAGGAAAAGAACAGAGTGTTAAAAGCTGTTAGAGAAAAGAAACAAATCACCTATAAAGGAAAGCCCTTCAGAGTCACAGTAGATTTCTCAAGACAAATTATCTACTCAAAAAGAGCTTGGAGTGCAGTATTACATGTCCTGAGACAAAACAGCTGCCAACCCAGACTGATGTATCCTGCAAACCTTTCAAATTTAATAGTGAAATAAAATATTTCCATGAAAAGAACTGAAGAACTTCATGACTGCCAAACCAACTTTTCAAAGAGTATTAAAAGATAATCTAGACAGAACTAAAAATGACCACAGTTTCAAGAACAGCAACACAAAAGAATTCACACAGAGCAAGCAAATAAACAGAGAGAAAAAGTGGGAAACCAACAACTAGTAAATAGCATAACACAGATAAGCCAATATATCAGTTACAACCATTGATGTAAATGGCCCCAATTCACCAGTCAAGAGAAACAGACTGGCAGAGTAGTTCAAGAAACAAAATCCAACAGTATGCTACATACAGGAAACATATTTTAATCAAAAGAAAATCCATAGACTATAAATCAAAGGATGGAAAATAATTCTCCATGTTACAGGAACCCATAAATAAGCAGATGTAGCTGTTGTGTTTGCAGACAATGTAAATGTCAAACTAGGAAAAATCAAAAGAGATAAAAAAGGTCACTACATACTGGTTAGGGGAAAACTGCAAGAGGAAGAGATAACAATCATAAATATGTATGCAAAATACAGGAGCACCAAACTATATAAGGCAAATCTTAATAGATAAGAAAAAACAAATAAATAGCAACACTTTTGTAATAGGGGACCTAAAAACCCTATTGACACAGAGAAATAGGTCAACTAGACAAAAAATCAGAAAAGAAATAACAGATATAAACCAAATCCGTGAATAAATGCACTTAGTAGATGTATACAGACTGTTCTTCCCACATCAGAATACACATTCTTCTCAGCTACACATGGGACATTCTCTAAAACGGACCTCATTCTAACCCATAGAGCATACTTAGCTGAATGCAAAATTATCCCATGCATATTATCTGGCCATAGTGCAATGACATTAGAAATTAATGACAAAAGGAACCACAAAATCTCCATAAGCACTTGTACATTAAATAACAACTTCCCAAACAACTAGTGGGTCACAGAAGAAATTAAGGAAGGAATTAAAAAATACAAACAAACAAAAATGCTCATAGCACTTACTGGAACCTGTGGGATGCATTGAAAGCAATCTTGATAGGGAAATTTATAGCATGAACTCACACATGAGGAAAACAGAAGAGAACAAATAAATAGCCTAATTATGCACCTCAAACATTTAGTAAAAGAAGAAAGGGTCAAGCCCAAGGCCCAAAGAAGGGAGGAAATTATAAAGATCAGGGAAGAAATTAATGCAATCGAGACAAAGAAAACCCTACAAAAAATAAATGAATCAAAGAGTTGGTTCTTTGAAAGAATAAATAAAATTGATAAACCCCTAGCCAATCTTATCAAAAAAAGAACGAAAAAAATTCAAATTAATGCAATAAGAAATGAAAAAGATGAAATCACTACAGAGCCTATAGAAATTCAAAAGATCATTAATACGTACTTTGAAAATCTTTACTCTCATAGCAATGAAAACTCAGAAGAAATAGACATATTCCTGGATATGTAGGAATTACCAAAGTTGAATCAAGAAGATATAAAAATCCTGAACACACAATATCATTTAATGACATTGAAAGCATGATTAAAAACTTACCAACAAAGAAAATCCCAGGTCCTCATGGATTCACAATGGCATTCTACAAGAAATTCAGAGAATATTTAATACCAATACTCCTCAAACTCTTTGGTGAAATTGAAAAGGAAGCAATTCTCCTTAACTTATTTCTGGATGCAAGTATTATATTGATACCAAAACCAGAGAAAGACCCAACCATGAAACAGAGCTACAGACCAATCTCCCTAATGAACATGGATACAAAGATATTCAATAAAACACTACCAAATAGAATGCAGTAAATCATACACCAAGTGGGATTCATCCCAGGAATGTAGGAATAGTTCAATATATGCAAATCAATAAATGTAATACACCATATCAATAGAGCCAAAGACAAAAACCATATGATCATCTCAATAGATGCAGAAAAGCATTTAATAAAGTCCAATATTTATTCATGGCAGAAAACCTTATAGAAAATAGGAATAGATGGTCTTTACTACAACATGATCAAAGCCATCTATGACAAACCAATAGCCAACATGATACTAAATGGACAAAAATTGAAAGCTTTCACTTTAAAATCAGGAACAAAACAAGGATGGTCACTGTCATCAACCGTATTCAGCATAGTTCTGCAAGCATTAGCTAGAGCTATTAGACAAGAGAGAGAAATAAAAAGAATAAGAATAGGAAAGGAAGAAATGAAATTATCATTATTTGCAGATGACATGATACTCTACATGGAAGACCCCAAAAATTGGGGGATTTGAAGATTGAAGATTTCTTGACTTATTCAACAAATTCAGTAGCATAGCTGGATACAAAGTCAACACTCAAAAATCAATAGCACTGCTGTTCATAAGCAACAAACTGAGAGAGAAATTAAGGAAACCATACATTTCACAATAGCATATAAAAAATTGAAATACTTAGGAATAAATCTAACAAAAGAAGAGATTTATACAGTGAAAATTACAGTACTCTGAAAAAAGGGATCAAAGAGGATTTCAGCAAATGACAAAACATTCCTTGCTCAGGGATAGGAAGAATCAACATTGTGAAAATGGCCATACTACCACAATTGTACAGACTCAATGCAATGCCAATTAAAACACCATTAGCATACCTAACAGATCTAGACAAAACTTTCCTAAAATTCATCTGGAACAAGAAGAGACCCAGAATAGCAAAAGCAATCCTGGGTAACAAAGACAAGTCAGGTGGCATCACAATCCCTAACTAGAAATTATATTACAAAGCTACTATAATAAAATCAGCACGATACCAGCAAAAACCAGACCTGAGGATCAGTGGAACAGATTGGAAGCAGCAGAAACAATTACAAACACATTCAGCCATCTTATCTTTGACAAAGCAGCCAAATAAGCTCACTGGAAGAAAGATAGCCTCTTTAATAAATGGTGCTGGAAAATTTGGCTTGCCACTTGCTGAAGACTGAAAATAGACCCACATCTATCACCATGCACCAAACTCAAGTCAAAATGGGTAACAGGTCTCAATATTAAAACAGAAACACAAAACCTGCTGGAAGAGAAAGGAAGTAAAAATCTTGAAGACTAGGGGTAAGCAGAGAGTTCATAAACAAAAAACAAACTGCACAGGGAATACTTAAAAGAATCAATAAGTGGGATCTCATCTTACTGAAAATTTTTTGCACATCCAAAGAAATAACCCAGCAGAGGAAAAAGAAAACCCACAAATTGGGGAAAAAAATTTAGCTGACTGCCCCTCGGACAAAGGACCTCTCTCTAGAATATATAAAGAATTTAAAAATATCAGCCCCTGCCAAAAAATTCAAAGATCCAATCAAAAAATGGGCATCTGAGATGAACACATATTTCTGAGATAAAGAAATACAAGTGGCAAATAAATACAAGAGAAAATGTTCAACATCGTTAGTCATCCGAGAAATGCAAACTAAAACAACACTGAGATTCAGTCTCACCCCAGTAAGAATGGTAGTCATTATCAAGTCAACCAATAACAAATTCTGGTGAGGCTGTGGAGAAAAAGGAACTCTTCATCGCTGCTGGTGGCTGTGTAGACTGGTACAACCACTGTGGAAATCAGTTTGGAGATTCCTCAGTAAATTAGGACTACAGGTCCCATTCAACCCAGCTATTCCCCTTCTGAGTATTTCCCCAGAAGAACTGAAAACATTATATCACAGTGATACATGTGCACCCATGTTTATTGCAGGGCAATTTGTAATAGCTAAATCATGGAAACAACTCAAATGCCCAACCACTGAAGAATGGATAAAAAAGTTGTGCTATTTTTATATAATGGAATATTGCTCAGCTATAAAGAAAGATAAACTCAAGGATTTTATACATAAATGGACACAACTAAAGACCATATTCATAAGTGAAATTAATCAGGGCTGCATGTGTAAACACTTTATTGTCTCACTAGTGTAAGTACCTGAAAGAGTGAATAAAATTTAGAAGGTTCATAAGTGAAATTAATCAGGGCTGCTGTAAACACTTTATTGTCTCACTAGTGTAAGTACCTGAAAGAGTGAATAAAATTTAGAAGGTACAATAGATAATGGGAAATGAAAGAAAACTGCTTAAAAGTAGAGAACAAATGGAATGAGGGAAAAGAGAAAAGAAAGTACAGGAAAATTATGTATATATGTGTATACAAGACAGCTAACATAGTTGTACTACTGATTTCTATTGCTTTATTGAAAGGAACAGTTAATGTTTAATTCTTTGATCAATCTTACATGTCTGTATTTGTTCACCTGAGCAACCAATTTGAAGATATAAATATGTAACACAGCAACCATTGTCTGAAGTTCGGTATTGCTTGTATTGTTTTTGTGTTGTCTGTAAATGTATGTGTATTTGTTGTTATGGGTTCTTTTTTTTCTTTTATCTTTAAAATAAACTATAAAAAGAAAAAAAGAGGGGCTGGGGATATAGCTCAGTGGAATAAGCACCTGCCTAGCAAGCGCAGGGTCCTGAGTTCAATCCCCAGTACCACCAAAAAAAAAAAAAAAAGAAAGAAAGAAAAGAAGAACACTGGCTTCTAGGACAGAGATTATGACAAATGCTCCTATCTCCCCTATGCAAATGTCAGACAAACTTCAGATTTATGAGTTACTCCTTATTTTAATTTTAGTATTTAGAACTGGAACTAATACCCTTGCACTTAGCTACATCCCCAACCCTTTATAGAATGTTTTCTTTTGAGACAGTGTCTTACTAAATTGCCAAACTGCCCAGGCTGGGCTGCTGTGTTGTGCTTGTCTGAGCTTCTCGTACTACTGAGATGTCAGGGAGGTGGCATTGCACCCAGTGAGAGTTACCCTTTTATTCTTCTTCATTTTGAGCTTTCAGAGATTCCACAACAAAGAGATGATAACACATTGGAAAAAATACATGTAAGCAGAGTTTATTGCGTGGGCATAAATATACCATACCCAAGATTTAGTTAAAGTTAAAATATTCTATAATCAAACAGAAAGGTTCACTGGATACCATAATGAACATACTGCATTTTAGTAACTTTCTTGCAAAAACACACACAATTGTTACATTTTGAAACTACACACATACTTAGTATTAATTTTACTGGACACAGTTATGAAAAATGCAGAATAATACCAAAACCAAACAAAAAAATAAAACCCAAACCCCAAACTCAGCATGGTACATTCGGAGAACAGGAATCTTATGATTCCAATTATACATACTGCTGAAAGGAAAATTACAAAAGAAAATTGATAAGCCTAGAATCAGGCCATTCTCAACGTGGTTCAAATGGACATTCCTTAGACATTGCTTCTTTGCTGTCTTCACATGCAGGACCAGTTTCATCATTTGGCCTTTCATTAAGATGAAAACTACACTACCCTCTTCTCAAAATCCTACTGAAAATTCTTGACTATTACTCCCCAAAGTGAATAATTAATTTACAATAGAAGATGTAGTTATAACTGATGCACTTTGCCTATGCTTTAACCACTAAGTCATTTTCTAAAACAATAAATGCTTTCTGGAAATGTACTATGACTTTACAGAAATAAAATACATATAAAAATAGATGTATTTCTCAACTTTTACAAGTATTGAACTTGATTTAGCACTTCCTCTCCAGCACTCTATAACTTCACACTTCCATTTAACTAGATAAGAATCAAATGCCACATTGTGTTGCTGAGCATCTCACATTCTGATGGAAGGATGACACTTCCTCCCTTTGGCAAATCTGCCACCCCTGAATGCTATGAGAGTTAGACAGTGTTACTACAAATTATTGTAGAATTTCATTTTCATTCAAGCATTTTTCTTGTAATCCACCAAAACAATGTGCAAACACAATTTAAATATAAAAGTCTACAAAATAATGTAAACTTTGGTTAAAACATGTAACATGAAGTGTCTTTAGTAACAGAAGGGAATAAATTTACTTCTAGCTAAGAAAAAGTAGCTTGAATGCAATACAATTTTCCTTTACTGAATTATTTCTAGTTCCAAGATACTAGAATTAGTTTTAATTCAGTGGAATGTCTCATAAACATGTACTTTTCTTCCATCATATCTTAAATGGGCAAAGGTAACTTATATCACCCTCCAAGAATTACTAATTCAATATTCGTAAGTCAACACAACTATCCCCAGCAAAAAGAGGCTGAAACAAATTTAGCTAAGAGGACTTCCGCAGGCATATACTAAACTAGAGGGAAGAGGCAGCTTTGTTTATGGGAGGCCTCAGAACAAAGACAGTGGGGCTGCCTTGCCCACAGGTACTTCTCAGCTTGGCCAGAAAACAAAAGTAAATACTAAACCTCCAGGTACAATGGGGTAAAAATACTTGTATCATTTTCTTAAAACACTCCTTTATTCTACTGCTAATAAAAGATGACTACAGAAATTTGCCGAGGAAATCTCTCTTGTCAGCCTTCTCTTTCCTTCCTCTGCACTCTTCTGCACTACATCCCTCGAAATTAGTCAGAGGTGGATATTATTTGTGTTTTTAAATCAGTGCTCCACTATATTTCAAGGATGAAGGCACGCTATGTCCTGAGTCCTCACCTAGGGTCTTGTTCACTTCAAAACCCACTGCTCTGGCTGACTAAGATGCTAACAACACTGGCTGTTTTTCAGAGTCAATTATTTCCATTAATTATTATGCAGTCAATTATTTCCACTTTATAAAGTAATTTGTACCATCCTCCCTGCTGGTTCTAAAATAAATTCTAAAAAGCAGGGAATAAAATACAGTGAAGACAATTTCTTGTGAATGCTATTTGATGAGCAGGTCATCCTCACTTTTAAATAAAGGCACAGTAGCATCTGGGGCACGTGCACACTCGCTACTAGAGATGCCAAGCAGACTGAAAAGCGGGTGATTTCCTAAAGCAGAAAACCCCAGGAACCTGGAAGACAAATGGGCCAACACCTCTAACCACATAGCGAAGAACGTAGCATAGGTCACAAACCAACATACGTGCAGCATTTAACATTCCGCTAAGACAACTGGAGAGGGAAAAAGATTCCACTGCTCTCTCCTTAGCCAATGATGGCTGCAATGTATTTTTCATCTGGTAAACAAAGCCCCTGTTTTCTGCTCTGCACAGATTTCTCACTACTGAAATAGGTTATATAATCATGCAAAATTGATAACAAGGCTGAAATGAATGTGCTGCTATAGGTGAACAGATACATCATTATGATACAACAGAGAGAATACGTTTCTTAGCCCCTACACTATTAAGAAGGCTTCTGTTCCCTGGGTGGAGGAACAGCGGTGAAGTGTGATCTTGCAAAGACAAAACCTTAATGAACAGTGTATGTGACAGGGCAGTGCCTGGTGCCCTCTTCTTCTCTATTGCTGTCTCTATTAAAGGATTCAGGTTGTCTCCATATTGGCAGGTCTTCTCTAGGTCAAACAGCAGCTCATCAAAGCTCTGTTTCTTAAGGAAGCCTGATGATTCTGTCCAAAAGTAAAGCTTTTAAATTCTAATACTAATGAAAATGTGAAAGACTTCATAAAAGGAAACAAAGCACCACATTCTCTTATTTCTCGAATGACCACAGTTTTACCACATTTGACCCTCTTTGAGGATATTAAAAGCAAAAGCAAAAACAAAAACAAGTAGAATTTCTGTCAGGGATTGTATGTAATTTTATGCCTTGTGATAGATTTTGTTAGTTCAAGTATATACCTGGGGAATGCTTCACTTCACTGATAACTAAAACTAAAACAAACCATGATTATTTACTTTGACATCAATATACTTGCCATTCGCCAAAAATAAACACAATACAATATAATATATTACAATACAAAAAAGAAAAGTATAAGCATGTCCTGCTGGGTTAAGTGATTTTTCTTTGATTCTTTTCTCTTTGTTGCCTTGCTTCTCTGAAAACTTCATTACACTTACCAATTCTTAAATATATTGCCTAGCTCCCTGTTTTTAAAATATTGCTCTCTATTCTAAAGAAATACTACTTAACTTCTGGTAAATAACATGACTCTTTTCCTTTCTCTTTTAATGAAAGAGATTCTCTTCCTTATGGATTCTCCTATATACTGGAAAATGTCTGCTTCTTTGTTCTGGAAAACTTAACCCCCCTTTTGCACTTTTGGCCTCTGAAAATAGTGTGGACTGAAATAAAGAAGTTGGGGCAGTCTATGGTCCACTCCTACAGAGGGAAGCAGTAAGTTCTTACTGCGCTGTTGTGGATGGAATGAAACGCCAATCTCACTACATGTGATTCCATTATTTCCTGTCTCACTAGTTTTCTAAAGGCTTTTTTCTCCTGGACAAGAAACAAGTAATAGTCACATGAACAAGTTTTAAAAAAAACCTATTTGTTAATATAAACTTTTCAGTTGGTAGTTTAAAAGCTGGCAAAGTTACAACTTTCATCTATGAGCCTAAGTTAAAACTATAGGTTTAACATTTCCTAGAAACTTTACTATGCTATATTTTTCCAGTGCAAAGCTCTAGAACATCTAATATTGATAGCAAAATTGTTAATTTTAAAACCAGTAATGGAAAGTAGGTTCTAAAAGGCAAAATACAAGACTAATACATTTAGAATCAGAAGACAGATTAGGAAGAATGTAATTTTCTGCATCTGCACCTGAAATTCTCTTCTTTCCTCCCAATACTAAATAGGGATTTTTTTTATAGACAGATTCAAACTAATAGGACTAGATCATTTATTGAGCCTATAGTTCAATGGGAGGGGAAACAGTCTCTCAGTAGCAAAGATGAGATCAGCTGAGCACTAGTCTCAGCTGTGCTATAAACTCAGTTGATGTCTTCGCACAGTTCCCGTCTCTCTTTGGACATCAGCTTCCTCCACTGCAGAAGAATACTCCTACCCTCAGCATTTTTATATTTCTGTAATATATATGGATCTAGAAACCCTCCAGCTAGCATGAGAAAAAGGAACTGTCACGAGCATCAATGTAAAGATTGGTCCCACTGTTTGTTCAGAAAAATCACTGGGCAGCTGGTATAGTCATCCTTAAAGAAAAATTTTAAAATAATCTTTTTGTTAAAAGTATTTCCTCTTAACATGGGTTACTTTTCAGAACCTGCATTATCTATAGATGGTGAAAGTCATTTTATTCCTTAACAAACCTCTTGAAGAATATTGTAATTTAAACCCATCACCTGCTGTCAGTACTCAAAATCAAGACTGATACAGGAAATTATAAATAACATGGTTATATAAATTAAATCACCTTAGCCTATGCCTTGTCTATATTGCATTTATTCTTATTTTTAAACATCTGTAATAACACACTCAGCTGACATTTTCAAATCACTAAGTGAGAATTACCAAGTATTTCATTTTTATGTGAAATTATTTTTAAAAAGCAAACTTAACTCCAAATATGTGTAACTATGTATTACATGTTTACTTACCTACATATGTGTAATGATGTAAGGTCTTTTAGTATTATTTAGATGTAAAATCACAGTCCTCCCTGCATAAATAAGGAGATCCATCTAAGAAGACCAAAAGCTAATGAAAGATACTGAATTCTTTGTTTGGGAAAATACAAAGAGAATTATTTGTCCACAAAGTGAATTTATTAGTATAGTAGTATAAAAATTTGATATTTTCTTACAGAAGAAAATAAATGGGTGGGTTCAAGTGATGATAGTAATAATCATTTTGCCCAGAGATTCTGATGACTGTCTGTGGACCCCACAGACTCATAAGTAATGCATTGTGTTTCATCCTATGCAAGTTGACAGTTCTTAAACAGACGTGCTATCCATAAAAGGTAATGTCCAAATGAGAAAACCTAACCTCAGCGTTAGAAGTCATTTGGCAGAGTCACACAATGAGCCCAGAACATTGACAGCACCAGAACCCAAATTCCTAAATTTATCACAGTAAAGCTCATTTGAATGCTAATTCCAGACAAAGAGATTGTGTTTCTTAAACTTGCACTCTCTTGTGAAGAGATGTTTCTGCTGTATTTGTTGCAAAGGTAAAGTGAGTTTCTAAAAAGTTTACAGACACCATTTCCATTTTAATATTTATTGCCATTAAAATGAGTCACGACATTTAAGATGAGTTATTCCCATGAAATCCGTCAGAACAATGCAAAGCTCTCTAATATGTGTGTGATGAAGATTTAATTTCATTCCCACTCACAGTAACAAAAATTAACTCAGTTTAACATTTTACATTTGAACCTCTACTGGAATGTAGAATTGGAAAGGATGTTCATCTAGCATAGCAGAACAACTCTGAAATACCAGCTTTCTTTCAAAACACTTGTCTTGCTGAGATTAGATGCTTTAATATAATTGCATAAATAACTTATTATTACCAAAATGTCAGTATTGCACATCAATTTAGGATAATATATTTCTTTTCACTAGTTATTTCTGCCATGTCTTTTTCAAGAAAATTCTTTTTAAACTCAAAGTACAAGCAAGATGCGCTGTCTAAATCTGCTGGAGCATTCATTGCACAGTCCCCATCATCCTTTTCTGATGCTCTTTCTTTCAACAAATGGGAAAAGAAAGAATTCCAAGGAAAAGAAGAAATATTGGCAAGCAAAAATGGTATGGCCATTCATAGCTGGATCCTTATCATGCTTGGTTGCTATTTGTGAGTCAAACAGAGAATGACAGATGCATTTGTAGTACTGTGTTATACATACAATTTTAACAAAAGCAAGGCAAACCAGACTGCTGATATCAGCAGTATGTTATATTTGATAGCAATTCATAGACATATACTAAACAAAATCAATAAAAATGCCTTAATTTTAAGGTAGAAAAGTGGACTTTTTTTCCTCTGAGCAAAGAATATAATATTCAAGGACCATAACGTCATAGAATTACACAGCACAGTCTCAATGATAACATTAAGCCTAATAATTTACCAAGATACCAACTAGTACTACAAAAATATGACTTATTCTAAGATTAATTTGAATAATCGATAAAATATTTCTGTGTTTGTTGAAAATAAACTAGCAGGTGCCTGCTCAGGAATGCGACTGTACTTTCGATGTCTCCATAATAAACCCCTGTGTGACCAAGAAGAGAGTTTGTACTTCAGTGCCTGGTGACAGCTATGTTGCTCTTTAGTCTAAAAGTGCAAATCATAAGAAACACTGCAAGTGCTTCAAAACTGAGACAAATTATATCTTGGGCAGAAAGGTGAAAAAATGAAGCCAATATGCTAAAAAAGTAAGTAAGTCATTAGCATATATATGCCAATTATTTATAAATGACATGTATGTGTCACTTTATAATTTATAGTAACGATACTTTCATCACTGTCATAATAATAGGTTATATAAACTGGAGATATAAAAGACTTAGTAAATCACTGTGTCTAACTCATGCTAAAGGAGGGCAGATTCTCCTAAAGAGAAGAAAGAAAAATATAAAAGCACGTACTCTATCAACGTCCATAATCGATTCAATCGGTGTAGAGTCTACAGATCTCAAGTGGAGGTATTAGCATCAGTAGAGAGGAAGTTAGATATCAACACAAAGTACCCGTATCAATACAGAGCTGTGTACTGCATTTTCAAACACTGAATATACTTGCCTGGAGCATTTCAAAATGAAAGCTACTATGCTTATACACAATGTTGAAAACATAATCTAAGATTCAATGAATTTTTAATTTTGTTCAATCTTGTATTTGTTCAACCAAAAAACAATTTAGAGAGGACGCCAGCTATCAACCTCAGAGTCAGCTAGTTCAGCTCCTCACTAGGGAATGTTGACTCTACCATAGAAATCAACAGTGTGTATCTAATCATGGTCTTTTAATTTGATCATCAAAAAGCGAATCACCACATCAAACACTCTTTGGGGCCCCGTGGGTTCTAGATTAAACATGTAATGGGACCTCTCATCTTTCCACATTCTCTGCATTTTCAGTTTAAATAATCATAAATGAGCAAACCTTTCCATTCTTTGGCACAAAACAACTGTTCGATTCCGCCGAGTCCCAAGTCTTAACTGCACTCATTCTTCCTTTAAGGTCTTGGTTCAGCCCAGAGGTTTTCAGCTGAAAGATTCTTTGTTGTATTCAAATTTTGTCCCGTATGAGTTGCTCCGGTTACTCAGTGTATGGAGAGTCTTGGAAATTGAATTTGGTCCACAGCAGAAAACACCAACTGTTTTCCTGGGAAGAACAAAAGAAGTGAAAAATCAGCAGGAAAATTAGGCAGAACATAACAAAAAGAGTGCTCTGTACGTGTGGAGATCAGGTATTTGTGAAGTTAATCTTTCTTACTTTGCATACTTTGCCAATTATTTCCAAGTGTAAAAAACCACCAGAAAGATAGTTTATTCACATCATGCTTTTCATATTAGAATTCCGAAAACAATTTTAAATATAAATCTAAGCACAAATTTTCTCATGGTCAGACAGAACCTGAGGAATGTGCTTTAGTTTTTCTCATTACATGTTATTGATAATGCCAGAAAGCACAGAAAGACAAGCAAGCGACAGAGGTTAACTCGTGAACACCCCTGACCGTGTCACATTTTCTTTCAGTGGGCGCTTAACATACATTTTTCCTAATGTTCCTCAATGATTTATATGAGCAATAATAAATAAGGGTTGAGAGAAAGAATACATTACAATTTGGCAGGCTAATTTTAAATGATTGATTTGCATTCATAAGGAATTACAACACATTAATCTGCATTTTTCTCCTTATGTGTATACTGTAATAACTGTAACAAATGCCAAGCCCATTTTATGATTCTTTAACATAAAACTTTAGTAGTCAAATAATACACATCCCTAACAAATAGACTAAATGTATCTCAAAAGCTAATAACATTTCGATCGATCTCTCTTCAGAGTTTATTGATTTGCACTGGTTTCTTCCTATGATAGCAAACTGATTAACATTTTCTTAGACAAATACAATAGTATTCATTGTCTTAGGATAATCGGTCCTGTAGAAAAAAGACAATGAATCTATTTAAATGCATACGAAATAATTTATACTAAATACTGAAAAAATGTTTTCACCTTAAAAAAATGAGAAACAAAACAGAAAGTGACACTGTGACAACCTATGGGGAAAATGGAGACCGAGTTTACTTTCTGCACAACAAACTAGACAAAGGGCTTGGGGTGCTGTTCAAGGGCAGCGCAATTGCATAGCAAGGACCTGGGTTTCATCCCTAGAATGGCAAAAGCAAAACCAAGCAACAAACACCAAACTCCTAGGAAAAACTAAAACACATGCAACAAGAATTTTCAGACACTGGGCAACAGGCAGCACATACGCATGACCGCTGAGGTGGAATGCGGGGAGTTAAATCTCCTATTTGTTACTGAGAGACAATCTCTATGCTGCAGCACAGACAAGGAAAACTCAAGAAATCTCATTACGTTGAAGAGAGAAAGAATAGAGTTCATAGGTTCCTAGGGGCCAAAATAGCTAAGAGTCTGTGCAACAGAACGTAGAATGGAAAGGGGAGCCACCAAAAGAAAGTCGGGAGTCCTCCGAGGTGCATCCTCTGGTCTTCGACTAAACACGGATCTGCTCATATAAAAGACCACAGGAATATAGCTACAGAACCAGCAGGGTTGTGCATGCACAGAGCAAAAGGTCCACCAAGAGGCCGCAAGAGGAGTCCTCAGAGGAAGCCAACGCCCTAGCACCTTGATCTTTAATTCCCAGCCTGTGAGATGTAATCAAAGGTATGCTTAGAAGGAAATTTACAACAGTAACTACTTTTCTCAGAAATAAGAGGGTCTGAAGCCAATGACCTATGGTCCACGCCTAACGTACTACAGAAATGATCCCTGAAAATATAGCCTTTGGTCCTCAGAAACAAATTAAAGTGTGACCTTAGGGCTGGGGATATAGCTCAGTGGAATAAGCGCTTGCCTAGCAAGCGCAGGGTCCTGAGTTCAATCCCCAGTACCGCAAAAAAAAAAAAAAAAAAAAGTGTGACCTTAATACAAAGTGATATTTAACAATACTTAGTTTTAACTTAGGTTAAAAACCATAGTGTGCTTTTCATTAAAATGAAAAGAGAAAGAGTGATTTTCTTTGTTTCTTTGTATATATTCTGTTCCACTACAGCAATAAAGTCGAATTGCTTTCTTTTGCAGAGCAATTACTGGGTTTTTTAAATTTATGTTTTAGATTTTTCAGATTTCCTAAAATCTTCTTTTGAATACTACATAACTAAATCATTATTTTAAAAATATTTTTGATGAATTCTTCTCGCATTTTCTTTTCAACTGTTTTTATCTTTTTTCTGTGATTTGGTGAGTTCCTAAATGTCAATAATATAATTAAATTCTACAACCTCCCTAATATCTACAATTAATCTTTACATTCGATTTGCCCCATCTATGTACTAGACTGCCACAGCTCAATAATTATCTCACAGTTTATCTACAAAATGTCAGTGAGACTGACAGAGAGATTAAAGTACTAAGCAGAGAATATTGCTGAAGAGTAAATGGTGGAAATTAGTTTTATAAATGTGCAATACATTTGTATATAATATCCTATTTTGTCAATACTTGCTTACAGATTTGAAAATGTGAAATTTCATAGAATGAGAACTTCTTGATTACTCTTATTAGAACCACAGATTTTGAGTAACTTGTCCCAAGTACAGGAGCAAAAGTGAAAGGCCGAACCTAGCTCTGTTTAACTTGTATCAATTTCAGAACACTATGAGGCAACAAGTAAAATAGTCTCAAACACCTCACCAAAGTAATCCTTTCTAACTTTGCATAATGTATATATTTAACAGCTTAAAATACGATGCATGTTATAATGACAAACAATAGAAAACTAAATTTGTGTCAGATATAAATAATTTTCTAGCAGATTATTAAATACTAAGTAGTTTACAAAGTAGCAGGATATTTTTGAAAAGTGACATCTGCAGCATATACATAGCAAATGTCAGTTTCACATAGTATCTTGCTGCCAACCCATCCTCCAAAAGAGACATGAAAAATAAGACTAGCTATCTTTCTATTTGGGATTAATTAAATATGTCCAGCTATGAAACTCCCATTGTAGCTCCCCTCGGGAGATTTGGACTCAGGTCTGAATTCCGACTCCGTAAGTATACCTTTCAATAAATATTATCTGTCTGGGGCTCCCCTTTCATTTGTAAAGTGATGATGAAGGCAGAATCACATCCCATCATTTGGTGTCATTGTGTAATTCGTTTTCCGAGTTTAACATAAAAGAAAAGAATCGCTCTCATATATGTGGAAAGTAAATTAACGCATCTTTCTGGTGTGGGGAGGGCAGTATCTAAATGTCCATATATTTTGAGCCAGTAACTCCATTTTAAGGTTCTAATACACTGTAATAACCTTATATGGGGAAATTTGTACAAAGATGTTATTTTAGCACAGTTTGTAATAGTAAAAATCAAAAGGTAACCTAAATACCCACAATTAGGATAGTAATGGTCAGATTGCTCATATTTTATACTGTTATGAGGTAAAATTACATCAATTATCCATGATCAACATATGAATGTATCACTTAAAATTAAGTCAATGAATTGTAAACTGTAGATTCATTTGACTTTTTCTTAAAGTGTACAAGGTTTATATCTTTCAAATATATGTACCTATACACATACATATATGTATGTAACACACAAATACTTACCTATAGGAATATATATTTATATGTGTATACAGGATTCTGTAAGAATATATAAGAATGAATAATCAATTGTTCCTTTTGGACCCGGCTGTGTTTAATCTAATTTAAATTTCTATGCCGTGTACCAAGTAAATCCTACAGAGTTTTGCTTTCTGGAAATTAAGAATTGATACCCAGTACAAAGTATTTTAAAAGTTTAATGTATATGGCTCTCATCCCTATGTTTGCTCTTTCAGCAATTTATGTGTATGAAGTTAAACAAAATATTCTTTTCACTTATGCCTATTGTCCAGTTAATGAACACTTAGATCTATTCTTCCTAAGAATTTTACATAAAAATCCTTCAAAAATAATGGATTCCAGGTGCTTAATCTACAACAAACACACAAAGTGAAGAATTGTGAGAATTTTCAACAATACATGGTGCACATTGGCTCTTCGTCACCAGTTTTGCTGTTCCGAGGAAAAGCAAACTACCGATAAGCAAGCAAAGTCACTCTAAAACGTGATCATAATGAATGAGAATTTTTACAAGCTGACCAAAACAAAAGCAGCAATCCTAATCTAATTTCCTGTAAATGATTCTCTGCTGCCTGGGGCTTTTGTTTCAAAATTGAACAGTCTACCACAGTTTTTTGCAATGTACTCTGAAGACCAGTAAGAGAATGGTTATCGCAGTCATTCAGTGTCATTAAAGGGGAACATGGTGGGGCATAACACGAGCCAGTGGGTATGACAGGACTATGACAGCGCAGAAGGATGGGAAAAGAATGCAGTCAAAATCGGGTTGCCATCATTATTCTTCACAGTTCACCTTCACTAGCACCCTGAATGCTACAAAAGACCACTGCATCATAAACATGGTCCTCTTCTCCTCAAAATTCATCATAGGAAAGGAATGCTAGAGAAGTGGTTTCAAACAAAGCTGCAACCTGAAGTATATGTAACTTTAATTACTTTAAAATTGTCCATCTTGAACTCCACTTCATAACTTTTAAAACAAAATCTTTGATGGTGGAGGCAGGGGCCATCTTGAGACAGTGATACTTTCAGTGAAATAAAAACTTTTTTTCATCTAAAAATTTAGCTTTGGGCTGGGGATATAGCTCAGTGGCACAAGCACCTGCCTTGCAAGCACGCGGTCCTCAATTCGATCCCCAGTACTCCAAAAATATAAATAAATAAATAAAAATTTAGCTTCAAAACTCTCCATCTAATATGCTAGCGTGTACGCTTACAATTAAACAGCCTTTGATGTTTATCAAAAATATATTTTTAAAATTGTGAATTGCTCACCTACATCCATATGCTGCACACTGACATTCCACTCAAGAATGGATCACACTATGATGTTTGTTGCATTTGATTATATTACTGTATTTACTGCCACTTGCACAAAAGCACAGCACATACAATTTTGCGTGGTATGTAGTGCGTGGTAAGGATAATAACTATGTGGATGGGTTAATTATTTGTTACATCATAGTGTTTATTGTTATTTCAAAATGTTCTATTTGTTAAAAAACGTTTACTGGAACACAGTATGCAGTATTACACCAGCATCAACTTCATATATCTCTTGTTTACTGTGAATCTTTTTTTAAACTTTATTTTTAAAATAAAAGAAGGAAAACATTAACAAACACATCAATTTACAAAACAGCATAAGAATAATACAAACAATACAGAGTTACAGACAAAGTGGTTGTGGTATTATGTATTGATATCTTCAAAGTGGTTTCTCAGGAAAACATATAGAGATGTGCAATATTGATCAAACAAGTAATCATTAACTGTTCCTTTCAGTAAAGCAATAGAAGACAGTAGTACCACTGTTAGCTGTCCTATATATACATACATACATCATTTGCCCTTCTTTCCCTTATCTTTTCCCACAGCCCACTTACCCTTTCCTTTTGAGCATTTCTTTTTATTTCACAAAGTCCATCATACCTCCCAGTTTTTACTCACTCTTTCAGGTTCTTATATGAGTGAGACAATACATTGCTTACACATGCAGGTCTGATTTATTTCACTTATGAGTATGGTCTCTAGTTGTGACCATTTATCCATAAAAGCTTTGAGTTTATCTTTCTTTATAGCTGAGTACTATTCCATTCTATAAAAGTACCACAATTTTTTTTTATCCATTCCTCAGTGAATGGACATTTGGATTGCTTCCACAATTTAGCAATTACAAATTGTGCCACTATGAACATGGGTGCACATACATCATTGTGATATGATGTTTTCAGTTCTTCTGGGAAAATACCCAGAAGGGGAATAGCTGGGTTGAATGGGACTTCTTGATATAGTTTGCTGAGAAATCTCTAAACTGATTTCCACAGTGGTTTCATCAGTCTGCATTCCCACCAGCAGTGGAGAAGAGTTCTTTCTTCACAGCCTCACTCACCAGCATTTGTTATTGGTTGGTTCTTAATGCTAGCCATTCTTACTGGGGTTAGGTGAAATCTCAATGTTTTTAAATTTGCATTTCTCAATTAACTAATTATGTTGAATATTTTTCATGTATTTATTTGCAATTTGTGTTTGTTTATCTGAGAAGTGTGTGTCCATCTCACCTGCCCATTTTTTTGAATTAGGGGGTGATGTTTTTTAATTCTTTATGGGTCCTAGATAGAAGACCTTTATCCAAGAGACAGTCAGCTAAAATATTTTCCCAATTTGTGAGGTTTCTTTTTACTCCGTTGGTGATTTCTTTGGATGTGCAAAAACTTTTCAGTAAGATGAGATCCCACTTATTGATTCTTTCAAATATTTCCTGTGCAGTTTGTTCATGAACTTTCTGCCTACCTGTGTCTTCAAGGTTTTTACCTACTTTTTCTTCCAATAGATTTGGTGCTTCTGTTTCAGATTTGTGACCCATTTTGACTTGAGTTTGGTGCATGGTGATAGATGTGTGTCTATTTTCAGTCTTTGGCAGGTGGCAAACCAATTTTTCCAGCACCATTTTATTAAAGAGGCTATCATTCTTCCAGTGAGTTTGTTTGGCCCCTTTATCAAAGATTAGGTGGCTGAGTGTGTTTCTGGTTGTGTCTGTGTCTTCCGGTCTGTTCCATTGATCCTCAGGTCTGTTTTTTAGCCAGTACCAGGTTGATTTTATTACAGTAGCTTTGTAGTATAATTTCAGGTCAGGGATTGTAATTCCACCTGACTTGTCCTTGTTGCCCAGGATTGTTTTGGCTATTCTGGGTCTATTCTGGTTCCAGATGAATTTAAGGAATGTTTTCTCTAGAATTGTGAGGTACCCTAATGGTATTTTAATGGGACTTGCATTGAATTTGTACAATTTTGGTAATATGGCCATTTTCATAATGTTGGTTCTTTCTATCCATGAGCAAGGAATATTTTTCCATTTATTTAGATCCTCTTTGATCTCTTTTTTTAGAGTACTGTAGTTTTCATTGAGTAGATCTTTTACTTCTTTTGTTAGATCTATTCATAAACATTTCAATTTCTTGGATGCTATTGTGAAAAGTATGGTTTCCTTAATTTCTCTCTCAATCTGTTGTTTGTGTATAGGAATGCTATTGATTTTTTGGTGTTGAGTTTGTAACCAGCTACACTGCTGAAATGTGTTGATTAATTCAAGGAGTCTTCTTGAGGAGTTTCTGGGGTCTTCCATGTAAAGTATCATGTCATCTGCAAATAGTGATAGTTTTGCTTCTTCCTTTCCTGTCTTTATTGCTTTTATTTCTCTCTATTGTCTAATTGCTCTGGCTAATGCTTTCAGAACTATGCTGAACAGGAGTGGTGACAATGGGCATCCTTATCTTGTTCCTGATTTTAAAACAAATTTTCAGTTTTTTTCCATTTAGTATGATGTTGGCTGTTGGTTTGCCATAGATGGCTTTGATCAGGTTGAGGTAAAGACCATGTAGTCCTATTTTCTGTAGAATTTTTATCATGAATGTATGTTGGACTTTGTCAAAAACTTTTTCTACATCTGTCCAGATGATATGGTTTTTATCTTTGGCTCTATTGATATGGTGTATTTGCAAATATTAAACCATCCCCACATTCTGAGAATAAATCTGACTTGGTCGTGGTATATGATTTTCTTGATGATTTGCTGCATTCTATTTGCTAGTATTTTATTGAGGATCTTCACATCTATATTCATTAGGGAGATTAGTCTATAGTTCTCTTTCTTGGTTGGGTCTTTCTCTGGTTTTGGTGTCAGTAAAATACTTCCCTCCAGAAATGAGTTAGGGAGAATGGCTTCCTTTTCAATTTCATTGATGATTTTGAGGAGTGTTAGTATTAAATCTTCTCTGAATTTCTTGTAAAATTCACCTGTGAATCCATCAGGGCCTGGGCTTTTCTTTGTTGGTAAATTTTTAATAACATTTTCAGTCTCATTAATTAATATTGCATTTTTCAGGACTTTTATATCTTCTTGACTAAACCTTGGTAATTCATACACATCTAGGAATCCTCCCATTTCTTCTGAGTTTTTCCTATCCTATGGGAGTAAAGATTTTCAAAGTAGGTATTAATGATCTTTTGAATTTCTATAAGACCTATAGTGATTTTATCCTTCTCATTCTTTATTGCATGAATTTGAGTTCTTTCCTTTCTTTTTTTCATTAGGTTGGCTAGGGGTTTATTGATTTTATTTGTTCTTTCAAAGAACCGACTCTTTGATTCATTTATTTTTTGTAGGGTTTTCTTCATCTCAATTGCATTGATTTCTACTCTGATCTTTATAATCTTCTCCCTTCTTTAGGCTTTGGGCTTGACTTGTTCTTCTTTTTCTAAAATTTCACATGTAGCATTAGGCTATTTATTTGTTCTCTTTCTGTTTTCCCTATGTGTCAGTTCATTGCTATAAATTTCCCTCTGAGGACTGCTTTCATTGCATCCCACCAATTCCGGTGAGTTGTATTTGCATTTTCATTTGTTTATAGGTATTTTTAAATTTCTTCTGTGACCCATTGGTTTTTCAAGAGTTTGTTGCATAATTTCCAAGTGTTTATGGAGTTTTTGGATTTCTCTTTGTCATTAATTTCCAATTTCATTGCATTGTGGACAAATAATATGCATGGGATAATTTCAGTTCTTTTGCATTTAGGTAGGTATGCTCTATGCACTAGAATGTGGTCTATTCTAGAGAAAGTCCCATTTACAGCTGAGAAAAATGTGTATTCTGATATTGTGGGGTAGAACACTCTGTATACATCTACTAAGTCCATTTGCTTGCAGCTTTGGTTCAGATCTGTTATTTCTGTGCTCCTTTTTATCCAGTTGACTTATCTCTTTATGTCAAAGGGGTGTTGACATCCCCTACTGCAAGAGTGTTATTAATTATATAGTTTTTCATGTCTGTTAAGATTTGCCTTACATAGTTTGGTGCTTCAATATTTGGTGCATACAAGTTTATGATTATTATCTCATTCTCTTGCAGTTTTCCCCTTACCAGTATGTAGTGACTTTCTTTATCTCTTTTGATTGTTCTCAGCTTGAAGTTTCCATTATCTGCAAACATAATAGCTACTCCTCCTTCTTTCTGGAGAATTGTTTCTTTATCCTTTGACTTTCAGTCTATGGATTTTCTTTTGAGTGTTTCCTGTATACAGTATATTGCTGGATTTTGTTTCTTAATCCACTCTGCCAGTTTGTTTCATTTGACTGGTGAATGGAGGCCATTTACATTTAGAGTTATAACTGATATGTGTTGGCTTATCATTGTCTTGTTACTTACTTGTTGTTGGTTTCTTAATTTTTCTACCTGTTTAATTGCTTGCTCTTCTTGAGGGTTCTTTTCTACTGTTGTTTTTAAAATTGTAGTCATTTTCTTCTTTGTCTAGAGTGTCTTTTAGTACTTTTTATAAGGACAGTTTGGCATTCATTAAGTTCTTTATTTGCTCTTTGTCATGGAAATATATTATTTCTCCATTAAACTTGAAGGATTGTTTGGCAGGATACATCATTCTTGGTTGGGCACTGTTTTGTCTTAGGACCTATATACTTCATTACAAGCTCTTCTTGAATGGATAGTTTGTGTTGAGAAATCTGCCATAATTCTGATGGGCTTTCCTTTATAGGTGATCTGTTTCTTTTCTCTAGCAGCTTTTAATATTCTGTTATTTTGCTGGAGATCTGAGATCTTGATTATTATATGCCTGAGTGTAGTTTTATTATGGTTATGACTAGTAAGAGTTCTATATGCCTCATTTACCTGTATCTCAATTTCTATTTCCATGCTTGAGAAATATTCCTTTTTTTGTCATTTGCGTCACTTCCTACTGTTTCATGGACTCCTATTAATCTGACATTATTTCTCTTTGCTTCATCTTACAGCTGTTGAATTGATTTTTCCTGGATCCTTGTTGATTTTAAGAGATCCTTCCTTTCACAATCATTAGCTGTGATTCTTCAAGATCTGAAATTCTATCTTTGGCTTCATTCAAGCAGTTTTGCAAGCTTTCAGTGGAAGTTGTGATTTCCTGAAAACTTGTTTGAGTCTGTTTCATGTATTCTAATTCATTCCTATATTGCTCATATAATGTTTCAATCCATTGTGTATGCTCCTCTCTTTTTATCTGTTTCTTCTACAGATGTGCGGAGCATTTCTCTCATTATTATTGTCAGTTGATTTTTTGCCTGTGAGATTACTTCTGATCTGATCTCTTGCATGGCCTGATGGAATTGTTTCTTTACTTCCATTGCAATCATTTCAGCACTTTCAGGTGTATGTTTACCAGATTCTCCTATGTTGATATCTACTGGACTTGTTCTGAATGGGGTGAAATTCTGAAATTGCATTTTACTCCTTTGCTTTGTCATGTTTGATGCTGGAGGCAGAACACTCAGTCTCCCTCTTCACTGGCAGTTCAGCAAAGGTTTCTAGTGGCCCTAAATTTCCTGGTGGTCAGGCCTGCCCATCAGTGTCCACTGAGATGCACTGCGTAGACTTGGGTTTTCCAGTTGATGGTGAAGTGTACCTAGTTCTCCCAGGTCTCAGACACGACATGTGATATCAGTTGATGGCAGACTGTCTGATCTGGTGACCTCTTGCAGTTCAAGGCATGTGTATTACCCAGAATCTGGTTGCACTGGTGGCATAATCCCAGATCAATGGTCTTGTAACCCCAGGCAGTTCAGGATACAGGCAAAACTCTGACATGAACTTCAGGGTCAACAGCCTGTGGACCACCTGATTCTGTGTCACCAGTCAGTTCAGTGCATAAGATCCAGACATGGGCTTTATGAACAGCAATCACAGACTGCCTGTGTCTGTGACCTCCAGGAGGTCAGGAGACAAGTAAATCCCAGACCTGAACTGTGGTGCCAGTAGCTCATAGAGCACCTGCTCCAGTACCTCACTCAGTGCTGGGCATGTGTAGGGAGGGCCCACACGCAAGCCCTGGAGAGCAGTTCGCAGGCTTTCTGAGTACACCAGGCACCTGGAGGATGGAGACTCATTTACTGTGAATATTAACTGCATCCTTTTCTCTTGATGTTGATTTAATCTAGTCTTGTTTGTGCAGTGTGGTCCTAGAAGCAATAAGCTATTCTATATGTGTATATAATTAGGCACCTACCTAAATGCAGATACTAAATGTGTAATATACCATATGGCATAGGTGTATAGTAGATTATACCATCAGCTTTGGGTAAGTTTGCTCTACATTTACACAATAATATTGCTTAATGATATACTTCTCAGAACACGTCTATATCACCAAGTAACTATACATACTAACCCAAATCAGAAGAAATACAACCCTGCAGGCTTATGTTCAAAAGTGAAATCATGTATGTGCGTTCTTGTCACAGGATGGTTAACTTAGCAATAAAAGTATGATCAGTTCAAATGTAAAATTACAATGAATATTGGTAGAATTCTCTGAGTTAATAGAACAGAAATTCAAGTTCAAAAGAAAAAGTATGATGTACAATTTCCAAGTGCTGAGGAATTTGTTTGTGCATCTTTACAATAAATAATGTTGATAATAAGCAGTTATGATACTTATATTGTAGGTACTATGTTTAAAGGAATTACTTTGATTGTAAAATGTCAATATTGGCAATATGTCAAAAATCTTTTGCAACCATTTAAACTTATGATGAAACTATTTACATGTAAACTTAAAAAGCTGCGCTGGGCATAGTTTCTAAACTCCTCAAGAATTCTTTTGTATCATTGCTGTGAGCTATCATAATTTTACCAGAGATGAATGAGTTGACCAGGGTGTGTCATAAAATAAATGTTTTTGCCTAAACAGTAATGTATTCAGATTATAAATATGTAGTCCCTAATGCTAAGATTCTCGATATAGTTTCCAAAAGGAAAGATTATGCTTGGAAATATTTTTGCTTTAGTGAGTTCATATTATAATGAAAAGATTTTTAATACATTGTGGTAATAAAGTGTAAACATATAATTTTTACATGTATACACTGTTATATGTATTGGTAAGGTTGCCTTTTGCCAATATGATTTTCAAAAGCTTTTTCATAAGTGCCTAATATACGCTGTTGGGATATATACCTATTTTTAAGTGAGTTTATCTAAATTTAAAAGTAAGAGTCTCATTCATAATATAGACTACTTTTAAGGCCAATTGTAACTGTTTGACATTACATGTATACAGGGTGATATCTACCATGGCTTCTCCTTTGATATTGAGAGTATTTAAATGATTTTTTAATTTGTAAGTTTACTTTACTTATGTAGCATCTTCAGTTATTTATACAGCATCTTTAAGTACTACCTGTGATAATTTTGTAATATTTTAATTTGATCATGGAAAATGTTTTTGAGCTACAGTACTTACCCTCTGTTACATTTTGCTATTTCATCAAACAGAAGTCTCCACCGAGGACGTCCAACATAGAGTCTTGAGTTCAATGCATGATATTTTTCTCCAACTATCTTCTGCCAAAATGGAAATAGTATTTTTTATATTACTCAGATTTGGTTACACAACTCTTTTCAGTTTTGTGTAAAACTGATTCTATTTTACAACAAAACCAGTTTTGTAGATGTTATGTCTTCCTATCAAATTGCTATGATAAAGAATGTACCAAGTGCAAACCTATTAAGTAAAATGACTCCAAAGTATCATTTCCTTCTTTTCCTTTCAAATCCATTATCTTCTCAAATGTCATTTTTTACAATTGGCTGATTTTCCTAGGCTTTAGCGAGCTGCTTCATTACAACAAAACGTAAGTGCAGTGCATGAGAATGCTGTCTACTGGCTCATTCACTCTCAAAAGTCTCAGCACATAAATGTCAGCATGGTATTTTTCCATCCAAATTACAGTTGCCATATTTGACTTGTTATATGAGTAAAGTACCACAAATTGTCATCATAAATTTGGGAGAAACTACCCTAGAGAGGACAACCTGAGACAGCATGGTTCTACATTTGACTCCATCAACAAATGACTGTTAATGGACCAGTGTTTGCAATTAGTAGAATATTAGATCTGAATCCACAATGAAAAGTGATAATGAAATGTAATGGAAAAACAAAGTGAGTTGCAGGCAAATAAACTGAGTAACAAGTATAGTTTTACTCTGTAACTTAATTATAATGATACCATGAGGAAAAATGGTACTGACCTGTTTTACGAGTGTGGTAGTATGAAATAGTTTTTAACATTGTAAATAACATAGAAACCTGACTCGTTCAGAGGTAACTAACAAGCATTCATATTTTTACTCAAAACTTTGTGAAAATATATGATGGGAAATACTATTAGAAAGCCTTGGAAAGCATCCAAACCCAGATCCATTGCTTTTTGCAATTCTTTAATATTATCTCTAATTTCTTTATCTGCAAAATGGGGACAGTCAGATCAATTGCTCCAATCTGTTGTAGTTACACAAGATAATGCATGTAAAATTTGTAGCAGTGTCTAGCAGAGTAAAATATCACTTAACTTTTCTGGGAATTAACTGTACTTAACTATATATGAGTCATCTACTCTCTCCAAATATAACTTCTAACATGAAAAAAACAAAATATTGTGCATGTACAGCCTGACCTCCAGAAATAATAGACTTCAAGCAATACTGAAGAGCAGGCAGGTGAATACAAAAGGCCTGCTCCAGCCTGGTCTGAGGAGGACAATTAAAAAGCAAAATAAGGTTGACTTCAAGGACAAGCTATGAGTTTACTGGATGGAATACAAAGGAGGCTTTCCACGAGGAAACTCCTGCTCAGACCACCTGCAGCACTTTTCTTCTAGCACAGTTCCCACAGTGAATCTTCTATTATCATGAGGCTTGTTTAATTGACAATAACATCCAGTACATACCTGTATCCCATCTGTCTGACTAAGGTACAGCTGGATATTGACATAGTCAGGTCTGTTCTCCTGCCAAAACTGAGAAGACATTAAAAATGAATAAGCTTATTAAAATTCTTCTATATATTCAGATTTTCTTCTAGTCTAACATATGTGATTCTATAATGCAACACACAACTTGGCTTATGGCAAACATTTAAAGTCAATGAAATATATATGTATAGTATATAGTATATAGACAGATAAAGACACTGAGGACAAATTTTAGCTTTAATAATTTGTCCTACCTTATTGACAAAAATTAGGTATAATGAAGGTGATGGAAATAGATACATTTCTATCTTTACAGATACAGAAGTTGTCATACTAATATTGACCTAAGTCCTCTCTAAATGTTATATATTTTATTTTATAAAGTCCCTAAATTCTAACTCAGGAGTAGTTTACTCATCAAGAATGTAAGTTTCTCTAAAAAGAAAACAGTAGAGAGGGAGGAAAGTCAACATGGCTGAATGCAGGAGGAGCCACATGGAGGCACTCAGAAAAAACTGAGCATAACCACGGGTAATTGGAAAAATGGAGGGATATACGTCCTGAAGCCAAAAGCAATCTGAAATAAAAGACTCATAAATCAAACAAGACATAGACAAGGACCTTAGGAAACAACAAAGCAGCCCCCAGAACTGCAGGTGACACTGCCACCTGCCCGTCAAGCAAGAATTGTGGACTGCCAAAGGAAGCTGGCTCAAGGTACACAGGAGAGATTTGGGATATAAGGTCTTTTGACTCTCTGCCTTCCTCCACAAAGAGGATGCCGTGACCTGGCAGCAGCTTTCACTGGCATATAGAGGGATGAATAGAAACTTTCCTTCCTGGCAGGCCACAGTTTTTTGTTGTTGTTTTCTCCCTCTGCACTCTAGCAGCTAACTGGAACCCCTAGGGACAACAAGACTGGGGACCCCACTGGAAGTGGTGCATGACCCTTCCCACCCTGAGACCATTTGGCTTGAGAGAGGAACTCAGATGTATGGGATTTAAACAGCCTTGGGAGGTCAGCACACAAGCTGCTAGAGTTGAGACTGAAGGGAGGCTGAGCAGCCTTGGGCAACAGTGGCCTGAAAGGAGAGAAATATGCCGATGATGAAACACAGGCCATGAAAGACCAGGAGGAGCAAACCTGACTGAGGATGCCACAGCAGCTGGGAGAGCCAAGCAGAGACAATCAGGGTAAGGAGACATGGGCAGACCACCAAGGGACATACAGAAAAGCTGCTGGCTGAAGACCAGCTCAGCCCCTACATCCAAAGGCCCAGAACAGACTTGTACCCAACACTAATTCTACTATTGACTTCACTGGGTTGCTCAGCAGCCTTGGGCTCTGACTGTGACACTACCATAGAATGGTGGACACCAGAGTAATTTTATTATTTTTTTCTTTGCTTCCTTTTCTCTTTCTTTTGCTTTTTCTGTTTTTTCTTAGATTGTTTAGGTTTTCATCTTTAGTTTTGTCCTATTCATCTTATTTCTTTCCTCAACTATCTCTCTTGATTTTATATTTTCACGTTTGTGAACATTGTCTTCAGTCTTTCTGATTCACTATGATAATCTTTTGCTTTTTCCTTCATTCTTTGTCTCCTGCTCCTTTTTCCAGTTTCCTAAAGTCTGGGTGATCATCCTTTGTCCTTCAGCCTTGCTTCTGCTATATTTCTCTGCATTTATCTGTTTTGTTCCCATCCCTCTTAAATTTCCCCACCACAGGGTAAAATCACTCTACTAATGGGAAGCTCTTTGCACACAAGTTCCTGATTTATGCTGGATTTTGTTATGTAACTGTAGGTCTTGCTCCTATGATTAAAGGTACCGAATTAATAGTTACCAGAATTTGTCCATTTCTAGAGTGTGCTTGATGCTGTTATTATTGCAAATTGTACTACTTTAGCCAGGATGTCATTTCTCTTATATTCAGTTGTTCTCCCTTCTACGCCAACACTGTGATTGTCTGGGATCACTACAGTCCAGCACCCAAAGGGTGAGCACTGAGCCAAACAAAAAGCAATATCTCACCCTTAATAAATTGAGAAGGTAGAATCTTGGGATAGACACAAAGACCAAGAACTACTTACACCTAGAAGACATCTCTGAGGAACAGATATTTCCTAGGGAAGCCTCAATATTAATGATAAAACTATCTATCATAAGAAATCTACAACCAATAATACAGAAATCAAAATAAAATTTAAAAAACAAAATGACAAGACACAGAAGCAAAATGGAACCCTGGACATTCAGCCCACCCATGACAAGTCCAGAGAACAAAGAAGTAGAGAAAATCAGAAGCCACCCACTTGAATTTTCTGAAATGACAGCAACAGAAGCAAGATAACAATAGCAACAACCAAAACAAAAACAAACAAACAAAAACAAAATGATGAATGAGGCTATAGAGAAAATTCTGTCAGGAAAAAAATGTAGATGAAAATAAAGGACTTGACTCAATGAATTTTGAGTAGACACAAATAAAAAACAAAGAAACATAGGATAATGATGGAAACCATGAATGCTCAATATAGAAGAGAAATGAAATTCATGAAACAGATGCAAACATACACCCAAGAGATTAAAAATACCATTGAATTGTCAGAGGGAAGATGATTGATTGGGTGGGAGGACAATGGAGATGAGGGTGGAGAAAACTATTTCATTAATTGAACGTGCCATCATTTGTATAACTGAGTAACAATCGTGAAGACATCATTTTGTAATACAGTATCTATTTTTAATCCCCCAATATCTACTCTATAATTCTGTGTTTCCTTTGTCATTTATGCGTTATACTGATCTATAACTAAGTACAAAAATGTGAAGATAACATTATGTAATACAACAGCCATTGTTAATCCCTTAATGTCTTCTGTATAATTGTGTATTTCCTTCATTGTTTTTGAGATAACTGAATAACAAGTATGAAGATGGTATTATGTAAAATAGCGTTCATTGTCAATCCCCTATCTTTCCCATAATTTGTGTATTTCCTTATTGTTTTTGTGTTATTCGAGTTTATATTCTCTTATCTTTAAAATTAAAAGAAAATTCCATTGAAAGTATATACAATCAATTGAATGAAGGTGAAGACAGAATATCAAATCTAGAAGACAAGATTGCAGGTAGCAATCATGAAAAGTATCTTTAAAATAGCAAGGGGCCACAAAAAAATCAATCCAACAGCTGCAAAGTGGTGCAAAGAATAACAACATAAAAATGATCAAATTTTATGAGCAAACAATATAGCATAAGTGCCATAAAAAAAACCTGTTCACCCAAGCAGTGGCAGAAAATAAACCCAACATGGAAAAAAGGATTTGGCATACAAATAAGTGAGGCATATAGGACTCCAATTAGTCATGACCAAAACAAAGCTACACCAAGGCACCAAGACATTTATGTTAAGATTCCAGAAATTCAACACATGAACAGAATATAAAAAGTCATCAGAGAAAAAAATCAGCTATATAGGAAGGCCTATCAGAATCACAATAGACTTCTCAATACTAACCCTTAAATCAAAGAGAGCATGGAGTGATGTATTTCAGGCCCTGAAAAAAACAAAATCTCCAACCCAGATTCATGTACCCTTCCAGAAAACAAAAAAACAGAAATTCATGAAGACCAAACCAGCTCTACAAAGAATTCTGAAGAATATTTCAGAAAGAGATAATGAAAACAATAAGAACACCAATAAAAAGAAGCCATCAGGTAAGGCACACAACTAAACAGAGGGAAAAAACAGAACCAGCAGAAGGAAAATAATATGATAAAGATAAGTTAATACATATCACTTATAACAATGTCAGTGGTCTTGATTCCCCAATCAAAAGAAACAGACTGGCAAAATGGATCAAGAAACAAAATCCAACAATATGCTGCATAAAAGAAACACATTTAATTCAAAAAGAAACTGCTTAGACTAGAACTCAAAGGATGGAAAACAATAGTGTATGCGACAGGAACCCAGAAAAACATACGAGTTGCTATTGTTACTTTGCTTCTGCTGCAATTCTGTTTGCAGACAATGTGAACTTCAAGCTTAGACTGAAAAAGGACAACAGCAGTATAGGAATGCTAGGAAAACCAAAAGAGAACAAAAATAAAAATAAATGCTACACATTTTTGTCTTATGCCTGCTTTCTACTCATTCAACACTGATTTTCCTTATTTAAAAATGTATGAAGCAAGAAATATACTGGCAAAAATAAGGGTTTTTGAAAAAAGGCGGAACAACTTTCTATTTCTTTCTTCCTTATACTCTGAAAACCACCATTCTACATTGTCACTATGAGTGAAATTCCTGTAGGTATCACATAAATGTGGAATCGTAATAATTTCCTTTTGTGCCAACATATTTCACTTGGCCTAATGTCTGCTCTGCAATGTTCATCCATGTTGTAAGATGTGTCAGAATCCTCCCTTTTTAAGGCTAAATAATATCCTATGATATGTATATACTATATTGTATATACCCATTCATCAACTGATAGACAATTAGATTGTTTCCATTTCTTGGTTACTGTGAATAATCCTGCTATGGATACCAGTGTATAAATACTTATTAAAGTTCCTGCTTTTGACTATTCTACCTATATACCCTAAAACCATCTTTTTCTTTTAAATAAAATCCAAATGCCTTCTGTAATCTATCTTTCCCTGGAAAAGCACACACACGCCACATAATTACCTCTCCTGCTATTCTTGTTCTTACTCATTCTGCTTCTTGTGGGCAAACTTCCTTCCTTGTCCTCCAATATATCAAACTCATTACTGCATCAGGGCTCATCCTGTGAAGCTATATTCCTCTGTCTTGAATTTGTCCCCCAAATTACTTGACTACTCAGCTTGTTTTCTCAAGTTTCTATTTAAACAGTGTCTCGTCTGCTGGGCATCCTGAACATACAAAAAAATGAACCTGCCTTCCCTGTAGTGTTGTCTCACCCCCACTTGCCTTTCCTTTTTGTCCTACTCAAAATGTTAGAATCTGACATCTTGCACATTTATTGGTTTATTGTCCATCTTTGCTACTTATAACACACAAAGGGATCAGAAACTTGGCTTTATTTTGCCAAATGATACATCTCTAGCTTGTAAAACAGTTTCTGATTCATAGTAGGCAGTTCATAAATACTTTTTGGATGATAGCACGACTGACTTAATGAATGAATTTCTGTACAGGAAACGTGTAAAGATCCACTTCAGCACTTTTTCAGTAAGTAAATATCCAACATGAAGGAATTGTTAAATTAACTTCATACATCTGTACCATGAAATTTTCTATTGCAGTAAAAAGAATCAGGTATCTCTATTTTTGCTAATACAAAAATTTCAAGATATAGCAATAAATTTATGAAAAGCAATTTGAACAAAAAATAAATAGTATGCTAGGACTCTCATGAGATGACTGATTACACAGACAATGAGGTGATATTAAGAGAGATATTACTTGTCTAAATTGCTCAAGGTATTTGTGGCAAAGATGCATATGTGCTTTACTTCTCAATTTGAATGTAATAAAGATAATGAAATTAAATGTAATAGGTAAGATAAGAATATCCACTTTTATCTCAGTAAAAAAAAAGAATTCAGGATTGTTAAAATGCTATAGTGTTTCAAGAAGTCTAAGTGTAGTTTATTGGTAATACTAAATGAGTATTTCTATGTTAAAGTGTATTATTGAAATATATACATACAAATATCTGTTTCTGAAAGGTGTAAACCTACTTATTAAGTAATTTAATCTCTTGTTTTCTTAGATTAAAAAGAATTTTTATTCTATAGGAAGTACGTATTGCTTTTGTAATATAAAATAATTATTTTTAAATAAAAGTTGCAAAACTAAAAAGAAATTAATATTACCTTGTTATATACCACGCAGAGTAAGTCTGCAAACCAATGGAAGGATTGGATGTCTCTACACACCCAAATAAAGTACAGTCTTCTAAGCTTGTATGGTTTCCAGTCATCTCTTAAAAATTAAAATAACATGGTAGTGATTAGTGTTGTAAAAAAGTTACAGAATCCCTATATTGTTGAAGATTTGCCTCTCATTAAAGTAACCAAGAGAGGGGCTGGGGATATAGCTCAGTGGAATAAGCGCTTGCGCAGGGTCCTGAGTTCGATCCCCAGTACCGCAAAAAACAAATAAAAAATAAAAAATAAAAAATAAAAAGTAACCAAGAGAACAATTAGTCACATTTTGGAATCTGACATAGTATGTACTATTACTCTCAAATAAATTAATTATATATATAAATTATATATATATATATATATATATAATACATAAATACATTATGTATATAAATTCAAAGACATGGCATACATCGTTAAGTGTTTTTACTTGTGACTGTTACATGAATATCACCTGTTTCCATCTGAAGACCATAAACTGAACTTTTGAATCAGAATAATATTTCCTGAATCTCAGGAAAATAAATTTTCTATTTTCAATAAACTTTACCATTGAGCAGGGATCCAAAGGTCATTTGGTCTTGTCCTTACTTTCAGGCAGGTTGAACCAAAGTCATTCCAGAAACTTGGTTGTTTATCCCCTTTTTAATAATCATTAAAGAGATTTCAAAACCACATAATATGTGATGCATTCCAGACACTCTTAATCCCAAGTCTGGTTTTCTATTTATAACTGAGTAGACCTGAGGTTATGAAAATGTTCTTCCTTTTTCATAACATTAGATGGCTAAAGTACTTGCAATGTGTTGTCAGAAACAAATGATTTTTGGCTTGGAATACCATTCTTTTTGTAATAACCTTCAGAAAGTCTTGAAATCACTCTGGTATTTAAAATTGAAATAAAATTTCATCATACACATTGCTTCAACTTATTTTTTATACTCTATAGATACATATTAATGCAATTATTTCTATTACATTCACATGAAAAAGAGTGAACTGAGAACAACTTTTTGCTGTCACTGTGTCTTTATTTTTAAGGTAATCTATTTATTTTTGTTTGTTATCCTGGAACTAAAGTACTGTAAGAATGTTTCCCAGTTAAGGAATGTCACCTTTGAAATTTCTTTTCTTTGGTCTGTTGTAAATTTGTCAAACAATAAACTGAGGAATGACATATTCACCTGTCACCTTCTCATAAAAGCTTTGCCTGAACAAGTGTCTACAGTACCAATCCTTTATTCTGCATCCTATTCATCTGTCTTTTCTTCATAATTCTAACATTTTCTGAACTAATTATCTTGATGAATTCCTCACTGCTTTACTTTTTACTTGCCGCGTTTAAATGTGAGCTTTTTAAGATGACGTACAGCAGGGTGTTAAGTATCGATGCAAATGGAGTTACTCCGATGCCTCCGGCCACACAGAGGCTGACCTCGTAGTTGAGTGATTCCTCGAACGGACTTCCAAATGGACCATCGATGTACAGCCTGCAGAGCAGGGAGGCAAAGGTTGGAAAAATCAAAGGAAGTTAAATCAATTTTCTGTAATATGCATCAAATACAATGAATCCAATATCTAAACACTCTGGTGATTCCTGCCTTATTTTTTTTCCCATAGTGATAAGTCTAGAAGAATCAGAAATGTAATTTATGAACTATTGATTTCAAAACAAGCATGTATGTTTGTCAGCATACCCTTTTCGGAAGAAATTTTAATGAAAATGTTGTTAAGCAGATATAAAACCATGCTGGCTAGGTGGACACAGCTTAAAGCTGATCATATTGTGTTAGTATAAACGGTTGAGTTAAAATACCTGTCTACATTCTATAGCTAATTCAACAGTATTCCCTTCAGTGGCAAGGTCTGTAGCCGCAGTATATACTTATTTCTTATGGGAACAGAACAATAACAAGAAGAAAGAAAATGCTCTGACACACTCTGCCTCTTGCCCCAGCTAGGCTGGTAAGCATAGAAACAGCTGAAGAGCTGTAAGAAGTGAAGCAGTACCTGGCATATGTTCAAACACACGTGTGGTATTTCTTTTTTTTAATAAATGATAAAAAAAGGTCTCTACCCCAGAGCTACATCCCAATCCCTCTTTAAAATTTTATTTTGAGACAGGGTTTCATTAAATTACTTAGTCTGGCTTTGAATCTTGCCTCAGCCTCCCAGGTAACTGAAACTATAAGTATATACCAATATATCTGGATTGAAACCATTCTTAATGCAGCAGAAATTGCTAAATGCTCACTGAATAGTCATCCTTCCTTTCTTAGTAACAGAGCACTCATTTTATTCAGGAAAGCAAAGTGTCCAGCCAAAACATTACATATCTTAGATTTCATTCATGTCTTTGTCTGTGTCTGTGTTTTGGCTAATGTGTTATCAATGGAAGTGCAACTGGAGAAACCTGACAGGTTCTTTGGAAGAAGAAATGAAAGATACCGCTGTACGTCCTTAGTCCTCTATATTTTTTCCTCCCTAGTGCCTCAGATGTTAACTTTGTGGTCTCTCTTTGATGACTGTAGAATAATCATATGGACCACCTAGTTCCAGACATAAAAATAAATGCTTAATGTATATCAGACACTGTCATTTTACTGTTTTATCTATTATAAAAGTAACTTTCCTAAAAATTGGTTACTTTTCAAAAACCTCCCTTGTGCAGTAAGCCTTAGAGTGTGCGTGTTCTTAATGATTAGGAGCCATTATTCCAGTAGATCAGTTAAGATTATGCATCTGTGGGCTTAGTTCTCGATGACTGGTAAACGTTTGTTAAATGGATTAACAAATGGACATTCCTTTGGAATTAGTCTGTGTTACTCTCTGTCATTGCCAAAATCTAATTTTCTCTCATTAGCTCTGGAGATGACACTTCACTGGCTTTTGAAGTTACACTGATTCATACAGCTGGTTCCCCCCACAGGGCTGTCAGTAGAAGCAGCATGTGTCACTTCAGGAAAAGGCTAGGAAATGTTATTTCCCTTCCATGGGGGCCAAAAGCTGTGAGTTGGACCAGAAATAAGAACACTGAATCCCTGAGGTAGTACATGAAGAACATGGTCCTAGAGATCCCCTGGATGCAGCAACCACACAGCATGAGGAAGATATAAACCTGAGTACTGTTTCATTAATTTTCAGGGATGTTCAAAAGTTAGTGAGTTACTGAAGCAGAATGTAGACCATCATGACAAGCACATGTACATTACACATTTTTTTTTTTTTTGGCGGTACCGGGGATCGAACTCAGGACCCTGCGCTTGCTAGGCAGGCACTTATTCCACTGAGCTATATCCCCAGCCTCCTGCATTACACATTTAAGTCTCACAGGGAAACTTCCAAGATTGTTAAAAGTACTGGAAAAAAAATCCACTGGAAAAAAAAATACTTCTTTTACCTCAAGGAACAAAACAAAAGCTGATATGCTTAATGTAATGTAACACAGCGAAAATTCAGAAAGTTCTCATAGATCATATGAATTACAAAATGTACAATTCTTATTACATACAGTTAATTGTTTAAACATACATGTTGGGCCAGTTATTTGCATGATGCTACTTTTGACTTAAAAATAAAAATGACATCATATATGCCCTAAAGAATTTTTCTTGTGGGCTTGAACCACAGGCCAGTCTCTTTAGTGAACATATATACGAAAACTCTCCATTAGATACTGGCAAACAGAATGCAGCAAATCATCAAAAAGATCATACACCATGCCTAAGTAGGATTCATTGCAGAGATGCAGGGATGGTTCAACATACACAAAGCAATAAATGCAATGCTCCACATAAACATGCATGTTTATCTGAAAACACACTAAATGGATTCGAAGAAAAATTAATTACAGCAATACCTTGGTCTTTTATAGAGAATCTGCGGGCACCACGTGGTATCTCATTTCCCTTCCTGGCTGTAGGATAAAGCTATGGAAATGTGAGTCTAATGTTTCTCCTTTACAGTTCTCCTCCCAGCTCTGTAAAATGGCAGTCCAGGTCCTTCAGGATTGCCATTTCCCTATGCAGTTCACTTCCTGTGCACTTCAGTCCCTCGAGCGTGCATTTGGCTTTGTGAGCATGCACACACACAATTGTTAGTCCCTTAGTGGCGACCCCGTAGTGACCTGGGGACTGTCCTGGCTCCACATGTGTTACGCTGTCAGTTTTGCCTTAAAATCTGCTTCAGCTGGTTAATTTAACTCAAGGAAAATTTAAATACAAATTATTTAGATGAGCATTTTATTTTCAATTCTCCTGTAGAATTTAGTTTATCTCCCTATGTGTAGGTTTCAACAAATTGCTGTAATTTTGTCCACTAAACTCTGATTTTGCTTCTCCCTGACTGGACACTAGGTCCATCAAAGCTATCATTATGCCCTCATCATACTTGTATGCTCAGGAATTGTAACTGCTTGTGCTGCTTCATATTTTGTGAATGAGTGTATTTAGGACTGGTTGAATGAGTAAATAAGAGACAGTGTAAGAGAGTTAAGTGTAATTGGGGAACAAACGGATCCAGCTTTGAGACCCAACTGTGCCATGTGAGGTTGAGTAAGGAAATTACTTGTTTAAATTCCAGTCCTCTAAGCTATATAAGTGAGGAAATAAAACTTCCTAACTCAAAGCAGTAAAGATTTAAAGAAATGTAAACACATAGCCCAATTTTTGGCATGTAGAGCATTCAATATACACTACTATTCCACGTGTGTTATGATGAGTGAAAATAACTTAGCTCAGAACCAAATTCTTGAGGAAACAGTGAGGGTATCTTTGTTAGGGAAGAAGAAAGAAAATAAGCTGCAGAATAGAGAAAATCTGGAAAGGTCATCTGAGGCTTTGCAGTTTAAGGATATGACCCAACATTTCCATTGGAAACCACTTGTAAGCAGCCCACTGAAGTGAGCTTCAGCTGAGACACTGTTCTTATTGTGCAAATAGGGGCTGAGGGTATAGCTCAGTGGCATAAGCGCTTGCCTGGCAAGTGCAAGGTCCTGAGTTCGATCCCCAGTACCAGAAAAAAAAAAAAAAGAATGCTTATTGTGCAAATAGGCAAAGTTGTTCTTTGGCAGCAGACCAAGCCAAACAACAGTTGTAAGTTTCGTCGTGAATAATATTCTTCTCTCTAAACAGTTCTCACATAAGGCAGCTCAGAGAACTTGATACTAATGTTTACAAAGCAAAAAATATTTTACGACTATATTTTCACAATGTTTTTGTACATATTTTGATTAAATTTTCCAGTGCTACTGGATCATGTTTTGCTGGCCTAACTGCCAAATTATTGCATGTTATGTATGAATAAAATTATGCAAAAATATCCTCAACCATATTACACATCTAAATTATATTTATAAGGCTAAGAATATAACTGTCCTCTAGTCCAAGTATATTATAAATCTAAACCAGAGTTAATAAGATTGGTATGAATGAGCTATAAAACTAATTAATATATTTACATTTTCATCATGCAGTTACACAAGCAATAATAGCAAGAGTTAACAAATGGGCTTACATCAGACTGAACAGTCTACAAAAAAATCAATCAGTAGTGTGAAGAAACACTTCAGACAGAGGACTAATATCTAGAATATACAAAGAACTAAAAAAGGGAAAAAAATTAAGCCACCTAAAATTAAAGATCCAGTGAAGAAATGAGCAAGAGAAATGAACCAAACACTCCACAAAGGAAGAAACACAAATGGCCAACAGATACACGAAAAAACGGTCAACATTATTGACCATTAGAGAGATGCAAATTAAAACAACACTAAGATTGCATCTCACTCCAGAAAGAATTTCAATCATTAGGAAATCAAACAATAATAAACACTGGTGTGGTGGTGGTAAGAAAGGAACCCTCCCTCCTTCAGTGCTGATGGGAATGTAAACTTGTATAACCATTACAGAAATCAGCATGGAGATTTTTCAAGGAACTGAAATTAGAAATTCCATATGACCCAGCTGTCCCCCTGCTAGGTATCTTCTCCAAAGAGCTTAGGTCATCATACTACAGTGATACATGTATACCAGCATTTTATGGCAGCAAAATTTGTAATAGCTAAATCCTGGAAGAAGCCTATATACCCATCAATAGATGACTGGACAAAGAAATTTGCTATCTATCTATCAAGGAATACTACTCAGCTATGCTGAATGAAAAATTTGAAACATCTGTAGGAAAATGGATGCACCTGGTAAATATACTGTTGAGTGAAATAAACCCAGACACAAGCTTAAATACTGTACGGTGTCTCTTATCTGAATAAGGCAAGTTACAAATAAAGAAAATAAGAAAGAGTAGAAAGGGACAAGGGGATGGATCTCTTGCAACAGGGAAGTGGTCCAAGGAAACAGGGCGAGGGATGAGGAGGGGGAGAGGAAATCAGAAGAATAACCTGCGCCATGCACAGGAACCACAATTAATGTAAGCAAGACAGCGTAACGTGAACTAAGACAAACTTCTGCACGGCCAGCGCCTTCCTCCTGAAAGCCCGCGGAAGCCCGGTAGCTTACTTGGGATAGTTTCTAGATTGAATGAAGGGCAGAATCTCAGAGTCTAGATTAGATGGAGGCAGCAGCAAATCTCGGAATCGTTCTGTCAAAAGAAAAATAAATAACAAGCTGTGAAAAGACAAAAGTCATGAAGATATTTTCTAAACATAAATAGCTCCTTGTGAGCAGTTTCACTTCACAGTATCTCTTGTACCTCCTACATTGCATTCACTCTTTCAGGCTCTTACACTAGGGAGACAATACGGTGTTTACACATGGTACGGGTCTGATTTATTTCACTTATGAGTATGGTTTCTAGTTGTGTCCATTTACCTATAAAAGCTTCACATGTACCTTTCTTTATAGCTGAGTAATACTCTGTTGTATAAAAATACCACAACTTTTTTATCCATTCCTCAGTTGATGGACATTTGGATTGCTGCCACGATTTGAAATGAAAGGAAACTGCTCAAAAGGAAAGAACAACTGGGATGAGGGAAAAGAGAAAAGAGAGTAGGGAAAAAATGTATATGTATGTATACACACGATAGCTAACATACTACTGATTTTTATTGCTTTATTGAAAGGAACAGTTAATGTTTAATTGTTTGATCAATCTTTCATGCCTATATTTGTTTATCTGAGTAACCAATTTGAAGATATCAATATGTAATACAACAATCATTGTTAATTTCCTATCACCTTGTCTGAAATTCTGTACCGCTTGTATTGTTTTTGTGTTATTTTGTAAACGTATGTGTGTCTGTTAATACGTTTTGTTCTTTTTTTAAAAAATAGAAATAGTTCCTATAATTTTATTTTGTTAAGCCATTTTGACTGTATGTAATTTATTTTAAAAAACTCACCCCCATCATATATACTAAAACACATGTCTATGTCTCCTAGGGTCTATATCTATTTTAAGATTAAAATATTTAAGTACCTGCAAATATATAAAACAGCAAATATTCATTAGTATAGACTAATAAAATTCTGTAATTGGGTTAGAAAAAAGATATATGACCAACAAACATACTAGGAGAAGCGTGATCTCATTATTAATCTTAGCAATGCAAATTAAAACCATACATAACATTAGATAGCTTTTGTATTACATAACATTCACCTCTCAGAAAATAGCTCAGTAAGATCAAGTGTTAGAGATGATGTGGGTAAAACATGTTTTCATATCTTTTCTGGCTGGAGTGCAAAATGGTACAACAGTTTTGAAAAACAATTTAGCATTATCTTTTACGTTTAATCTTGATAAGCATTATGAGATATATGTATGCAAATTTCACATGCTTCTCGGGCAGCAAGTAAGAGGATGTCACAGCACTGTTCACGACACGGTAAACAGTAAGGACTCAAGCGCATACCGACTCGAGAAAGGGTAAATTGTGCTGTGTTCACGTGGTGGAATACGAATGCGATGAAATTAAGTGACGTCAGTTACAAGTAAAGGCATAGTGAATTATTAGTATAATGCTCAGTGGGAAAATCTCAAAATATTTTTACTGACTTAAAAAAGCAAAGCAATGTATTGCTTTATACTATATATGAAACAAAACCAATGAAAACAGAAATAATATGTACAATTCAGGATGGGAGTTACCTTTTTGAAGGAGTAGGATGATGAAATACAGAATCTAACGGACGGGTATCAATGACTGTTAACATTTCACTTGTATTAATTATAGTGTCATGAATGAATGAAGAGGCTACGAGAATTAAATAAAGGTAACAGACTAGAAGTGCCTGAGTAAATTCAGAAGATGAGGTGCATAAGGAAGTGGCAGGAAGAGAGGGAAGGTAGAAAGTAGGGAAGAAGGAAAGGGAAAACAAAGGAAGGACAGAGGGGCATAAAGGGAGGAAGAATCCAGGGCTGCACTAGAAATGTCTCCACTGCACAGCTCTCTCTATTGCACAGAGAAATCTGTCCCCCCGAACACTGTCCAGGACAAGACACTCGTTACCTTTGTAGTCATCCTTGTGGGAAGGCTTCCTTCATCCTTCCATGCCCTTTCTCCCTTCCTCACAGCCCTACGTGTACTCCTAATTCTCCACATTATGTTTTTACTGTTCATGTATTTGTCTATCCACTGCAATCTCTTCTTCTAGTAGATTTGTATTTCAGCAGGGTGTGGTGGCATATGCCTGTAATCCCATCACTCAGGAGGCTGAGGCAGGAGGATCATTCACTTTGGGCTACAAAGGGAGTTTAAGGCCAGCCTGAACTGCATAGCGAGACCCTGTCTCAAAAACAACAACAACAAAAAGATTTGTATTTCACCACCAGAATTTAGAACATTTTCCGATTTATATTAAGATGCTAAATTTCTTCTTTGTGAAAGAGTATTTTCAACTTTCATTACTGATGAGAAAACTGTCAAGGTAAGTGCTCACGACCCTTAGAAGAAACCAACTGGTCATATATCAGCAGGAAAAGGGAACCTGTGCTCTATTCTTGAGAGAAAGCATCAGGCTGAGGTAGAGCATAAAGCCAAAACTCCCAAGCAGAAGTAAATCAAGTCATCATGAATTGAAGGTGAGCAATTTCTACAGAACCCTAAAAATGTACACATGATGGCAATAGCTATTTTCTAATGTTTGAATAGTTACATGCTAAGTCATTTGTGGCTATAGTGGTCACAAAATATTACTAAGATGGAGAGAGCATATTTATATCGTATTAATTGAAACACACAGAATCAGATATATTTAACTGGCTTCTACTGTGAGGTTCATTTTTATCACTATAGCAGTTTTTACAGTACACTTGAAGAAAAGCTAGTAAGATCCAGAACTAAAAAAGTTATACGCAGGTCCACAGGCCCAAAACAGCCCTATACAGTTCTCTCTATTGTTACATAGAGCTTATATTTTCAGAAATTAAGTGGTGTTGCTGACCAACACACACTGTGTAATCTATAAAACTGATATTTATTTCAATTCTGATTTATGACCCTTGCTTTTCAGCCTCTTTCTCAATTTACTGGCACCCACTCAATGGGCGATTTGCGAAGTTTAGCCGTCTCCATGTTTTATTTATTTATTTTTTACTAGTACACGTTTGCAGAACGAGAAAAAAGAGAAGTGGGTCAAAGACGGATGAAGGGAGGGGGGCGGGGGGGCAGACGGAAAGGACATGAGAAGTAGAAATTGGTGTATTGTGTGCATGCCCTTTTTCATTTTTACAAAAAGTTTTTAACTCCTTATTAAACTTGGTCTCAAAAAATGCTTCCAAATGCGATCGCGAAATAGGAGTTTTACAAATCGAATAAAGAGCTGCTCTGTCATGGCCTATGCTGGATGTGATACTCTCAGAAATTAAAAAATTAAAATTGGTTGAACAATTCCCAAGCTTATTTCAAGCAAGCAAAAGTCAGAATTCTTAATGCACATGACCATCCTACATACCACTTCAGAAGATAATAGCTTGTCTTTTTCCACACAATCTCCAAAGGTATTTGTAATGCAGAAGAAAAATGCATAATGCTATACAGATAATATTACAAACACACACAGAGACATACAAAATACATAGCAAAAACAACATAAAAGAGATCACTTATAAGGTTACCCAAACCATGAGAAAATATATAAATAACGTTCATGTACTCTTTAACATGAATATAGTAATTAGAGATACTACATGAAAATAAGTGATATTTCTTGAATAACTATCATGATTGTCAAAATTTTGCATATACACAAATATTAAATAAACAATATGTAGCTTGAAATTGTCCTTTTTCAAAATTATATTTCTATTATCATAAATCCCTAAATGTAAACAATTAGTTTCAGTCCATGGTGGTATACCAGATTTTTAATTTTTTATGTATGAGAATAAAGATAAATGATAAAAATATCCTTAGGAAACTCCAAATAAATAAAACTGCTTATATTTTATGTACTAGTTTTTCTGTAGCATCTCAACTTTCTACTTGTCAGTTATTTAATTAGTATCCGATTCTTATCTGAGCCTAGGAAAAATACCAACATAATATTTTTTTTCTTCGATAAGTAACAAAAATTGCTGAGTGCTACTTTTCTTCAGCCGAATGTTGACCCACATGACCTGCCCTCTCAGCAGGTCGAAATTGTTTCTTACAGCAATGGCACTAGAGCCCATCCTTTCATAGGGGACCTTAGAACATTTTCATTAAATCCACTGAGAAACTCCAGAGGATTTTCTGCAAAGTGGTATTTTGATGAGCTGACTAATGTGATAACATCTAAACCAGACTAAATTTTACCAGATGAGGACACATCTTAATTAAAACCTGCAGCCTTTGCAGATGTTGTCTCTCATTCTTTCTCTCATTCAGTCAACAAAAGGGCTCTGAAGCTACCACACCTGCATGATGCACTACACACAACTACATTAATTTGGGTTCTTTGGACCCGAACTGTGAGACAAACATTTGATTTAAATACAAAGATGAGAAAAACAAAATACTCTTTTCAACTCTAAGTGAAATTTTTGGTACTGTTATGGTTGATACATTGTGTCAACTTGGGGAATCTAGAGGTTTAGCTGAGTGACTCAGGAGGAAGCTGGGGTGCTTTGTAAACATCCTGGGCTGGGGATATAGCTCAGTGGAATAAGCGCCTGCCTAGCAAGCGCAAGGTCCTGATTTCGATCCCCAGTACCGCCAAAAAAAAAAAAAAAAAAAACTTGGAAACATCCTGAGCCTGTGGAAGAGGAGGGCATGGAGATTGTGTGATTGGTTCACGACCCTGCGGGTAGGCTGTTTACAATGTAGGGGACAAAAGGAGGCTGTTTGCAGCCATTCCTCCCTTTTGCTCTGCTTATTTTGCTCTGCTCTGCTGCCATGAACAGTTTGCCCTCTGCTGTGTGCCACTCTGCCTCTCAGCCAGCCAAGTAAGGACTGAAACCTCCACAAACTGTAAGCTAAATAAACCTTTTCTTCCTTCACTTTGGGTGTTGGGTATTTTGTCTCAGCAACGAGAAAAAAGTAACCAAGACAGGTACATTTACTGTCACCCACTTTCTTCATTTTCCCCTGTAAGAAAAATAGTCAATTTTTAAATATCCCCAACATACAGAACACACCAAATTCTTTAATAATTTACATAATAACCAAAGTATGTAAATATATTGCTCTGGTGTCAAAAATTAAAATCTAGTACTGCAAAAAGAGAAACAAAATAATTTAAGGGAAAATGATGCTAATTAATATCGTTCTTTTATAACATAAAAGTCCTTTGCATCTTCAGGTGAACCCACACTGCTTTAACTGGTTTCCTGAATTAACAAACCAAGGAAAGTTGTTGGCAGAGAGGACCCCATCTGAAAGGCTCTCCCAACTCCGCTCCGTTTTACACCTGACCGCCTTCCTCTCCGCCTCTCCTCTGCATGGATATGAACATTTCAGGTACTTTATTAGACTAACACAGGCCAAAAGAAAAATCACATAAAATACTTCTGTAGGGTGACAGGAGTGCCTTACAAACATTTGGGAAAAAAATGTATTCATGGTTTTATTAATAGATAAACATTTTCTTTCTCTTAATGTTTTTATTGTACTCAATCTGCCATTTTAATTTCTTTTCAAAAAGCACCAAAACCCTGGAGGGCTTAAGGGCACCTACACGATTCGACTTCAGTGTTAAAAAAGCTACTGCAGTGCAGCGTGAAGCATTAGAAGTTACCTCTCTAGGCGTGCTACACGACTAAATCTTAAAATACATACATCACCATATTTTTATTATTTTACATTTACTGTGCAAAAGAAGCTGAGTATTATTTTATAACACAAGAACAATTATGAGTAGGTATAATTATTATTTTGCGGGGTTGTCTTTTTATGAGACAAGGTCTCGCTATGCAGTTGAGGCAGGTCTTGAGCTCACTTTGTAGCTCAGACTGGCCTCCAACTCACAACGATCCTCCTACCTCACCCTCCTGAGCCACCATGCCTGGCTATGAGTAGGTATAGATGATAAAGCAACCAATCTTTCTTATTCCGTGTCTGTAGTACTAAGAAGCAACAGATAACAAAAAAATGCCTCAGTCTGCTATAGCAACTATATATCTGCTTCCAAAAAAACAACCTGCAAAAGATGGGTTTGATAGACTTCCCCTCTGTAGTGAAAACTTCTGGCACATTCTTGGATAAATTGGAAGAGACACATGTGCATATAATTAAGTAGAGGCCTGAAATAAACCATTTCCTTTCTTCCAGCTTTATCCAGATGTTTCATAAATAGCATCTCTATTGCATGTGCAGGTGCTCATTGTTAAAACAAAGTCTTCTCAGACACAACTACCTTGGAACAAGGAACACCATCTGATAGAGTCTGATGGTACATAAAATAAGCAAGTATCCCCGCGGGCCACATAATTTACACTAGCTCATTGATATCACACATGCCCAGTGGTGTAGCTCACGAGATGCATAAACCATCAGGTCTTCACGTTATGCAGTCAGTGGAAATGTACAAAATTATAATGTAGGCTGATGTGTAAAATATAGAAAAAACAGGTTCAACAGTCTAACCTAAAGTACAGAGAGGAGCCTAAACATTCTTCTGTATTCACTATAAGGCTGTACAAATCACTTAAACAGCAGTAAGCTAAAAGATGATGCTTAATAAAAATTCTACACATGAAATTTATTTTTCTCTCTCTCAGAAAAGTAGATAATGAACAGGTAACTTGAATAAAATGTTAGATTTCACATGATGAGATTCACCAACATGATTTCACTGAACGTATGAAAACAAATTCTTGATAAACAATTAACATCTACTTCAAAAGTGACTCATTATTTTATGAGAACTGTGTCTAAAGAGGATAGTTTATTACAGAAATACTTAGAAGAGAAACGGGCAGCAAATGTCACAAACATTGAAAAGCAACTATGCTAGGAACTAAGTGGCCTGGTCCCTGTGCACAGTGTCCAGTTAATGACTATTACTCAAAATAAAAGACAACTCTAACTTTACAGCACTGCTGCAAACATCTCATTAATATTTTGGAGAGTACATGCAAATGAGAAGAAAATGCATCCTACCTGTCAACAAGTATCCTCACCTTGCCCCAAGTTCTTCTCGAATGTATGCTACATCTCATTTTTCTGAAATAGAAGGCAGCTGCCACTGCCCTCTCCCCAACAAAAGTTGCTATTCTAGATCATGTTATGAAACTCTAAAGGTAGGTACTGCCTTAGCTACTTTTCTGTCATTGCTGGGACAAAATACTTGACGCCCAAAATTAAGGAAGGAAAGTTTGTGGCAGTTTAAGTCCATACTCAGCTGGCTCAAAAACAGGATGGCATGGCAGAGGGGCAAGAGTTCAAGGTGGCAGAAGACAGCAAAAGCAGCAAGAGCAAAGCCCCCCTTTCCTCGGCCTCTTTTCTTCCCCTACATTGAAGGCAGACTACCTGCCCCAGGGCAATATAGGGCTCACACTAACTCCCGACTGCCTCTTGCAAGGGCTCAGGATGTTTACAAGTGAGGAACCTGGCCCCCTGCTGAGTCATTTAGTTAACTTCTAAAGGTGACACAGTGAACAGCATCCTACAGCAGTAAGGGCAGATTCTCTACACCCTAGGATGTAGAACTGCTGAGTCACTTAGTTAAGCTTCTAGAGTTCTCAAGTTGACACAATGTGTCAACCATTGCAGGTACTTCTTTCATTTCTTCTTATTTCCTCTTAGACTGTCTCCCTACTTTCAGTTATCTGTTCTTAGAAAAATTATCCTCAAATGAAAATTCCTCTTTTCTTAGTCATTTTTTTATTTTAAAGAGAATAATAAAAAATACCAAAATAATTTCAAAACAAAATGATAGGAAGTTAGCAATGGTTATTACATTGCATATTATTGTCTTCAAAGTAGTTGCTCAGATTACCAGATATAGGCATGTAAGATTGATCAAATAATAGAAACACTATTCCTTTCAATGAACTAATAGAAATTAGTACAATTATCTAAGCTAACATATATATATATATATATATATATATATATATAATATGTACCTTCCTTCTTTTCTCCTTTCCCCCATCCATTATTCTTTCCTTTTTGAACGGTTTCTTTCCCTTTTACAATGTCTGTTATACCCCTTTGGATCTTATTTACTTTTTCAATTTGTCACACTAGGGAGATAATACAATGCTTACACACGCGAGTCTCATGTATCTCACTTATGAGTACGGTCTCTAGCTGCAGGCATTTACCTGTAAAAGCCTTGAGTTTATCTTTCTCACCCCTCTGAGTGTACATCACAAAAACTCAAACCTAGCACACAAAGACACTCTGGAAGGTGAATGAGGTGGGATCAGCTAAAGTCACCTTGTTATGACTGGTAAGGTGAGAGCTAAAGTTTGCACTTTAACAATTCTTTTCTTAATAAAAGTTCACAATACACAGTGATTACATTCATTACAATGAGATGGTTTGTGTACATAATGCATCCGAGTTCTTTTTACTTGCTCTTTCCCTCCTCTCCCTCTGCCCTTCTTCCATCTCTTAGTTCTCTTTCCATTTGCAAAAGACCTACCTCCCTACATCCTATTATGCATCCTTTATGTTGCTTTTAAAGTTGCAGCATTTATACCAAGGGTTTCTCATGTAAGAGAAACCATGTGATGTTTAAATTTTCATGTCTGACTTGTTTTACTGAACATTTTGGTCTCAAGATGCATCCATTCTCCTACAAATGACTGAAGTTTACCCTTCCTTATGCCATAGTAGTATTGTGCATAAGCATGTTTTCTTTATCCAGTCATCTGTTGAGGGACATGTATCCCACAGCCAGATGTGGCTATTATGAGCTGTGCTTCTATAAACATGAGTGCGCACGTACCATTGTAATGTGCCTTTAATTCTCTTGGAAAATATCTAGAAGGGGCATAGCTCAGTCACATAGAATATTATTTTTGTCTTGTTTTTGAGGAATTTCCATACTGATTTTCATAATAGTTGCACTAGTTTACTTTCCCCCCAATTTTGTACAGGGGCTCCTTTATATCCCACAGCCTTGGCAGCATTTATTATTTGATTTCTTGATGTTAGCCATTCTTTGCAGAGTAAGACAGAATCTCAGTGTTATTTTAATTTGCATTTCTCTTATGCCCAGAAACCCTGAACATTTCTTCATGTATCAATTGGCAATTTGTACTTCTTCTGAGAAACATTTTCATTTCAGTTGTCCATTTTCCACTGGGCCTTTTATTTGGGGAGGGTGTAATTATGTTGGTCCTTTGAGCAATAATAAGCAATTATTTTTCCCTTTTCTGTAAATTATCTCTTCACTGTGTTGGTTGTTCCTCTTGTTTGTGCAGAAGCTTTTTAATTTGGTATAATCCCATTTGTTGAATCTTACTTTTATCCCTTGTGAAAGTGAGGTTCTATTCAGAAAGTCTTTTCTTTTTCCTATGTCTTCAAGAGTTTTACCTATTTTATCTTTCATCAGATTAAGTGTTTCTGTTTTGATATTCAGGTATTTGTTATATTCTGATACTATTTTAGTACACTGTGTGACATATTTATCTAAACACTCTGCCTGTGTATAGCTAATTTTCACAGTATAATTTGTTAAAGGGGTTGTCTTTCCTCTAGCATATGTTTTTGGTCCCTTTGCCAAAGCATTTTAACAATTTTTATACAAATATAAAAGAGTAGGTTCTTACTATAGAAATTAAAGAAGAAAAAATGCCACAGATGAATTTTTAGGAAGAACAATAAAATGGAACATAGTACAAGAAAGGCTGTTGTTGATGTAATGTGTCAATAGCAAATTAAAAGAAAAATACAAAGTAAAAGAAAGACAAAACAGAGATTGCATAGATAAGAGATGTTGACAGTGGTTGAGTATATTTACTCTAGTTATGCATTCTGAAATTGGAGTAATAACCGTGGGGTGGATTCAGAAGCACCTAGGCTTACGGTGACATCAAATTAAAACAAAACACAATTAATGCCCCAATAAGCCTCTGCACTTACTAACCAACAATACTAATGTTTTGTTTTCCAAGGAAATAGCAACACAGTAGAGAAAAGGTTGCTTTACCCAACATTGGGTATTATTCTTACTGCAATGCCCCAATTGACCTACTAGGCTATAGGTTGCTTGGGGAAAGGATAAGAAAAGATTTTTGCAGTTTAAGTTTTATATGTAAAGACAACTTTCTCAAAAGAACTTTTACTAATAAGGTTCACAATCTATGAGCTTGTTCAAATTTGACTGGAAATTGGACAATGTACTGTAACTCTATTGAGATGATTCAATTCCACTGGTAATTTAGGCTATGTCTCTTGTCGACCAATTCTAGTTTATTTCCTTTATACAAGTCAAGATTTTACTAGATTGTTCGTTTATCAGCATCTTTAAGGACACCAGTTTTCAATATCAAAGCTATGTACAGGTCAACCACTCTCCCAGTTATGCTGCCCAATCTGGTGGCTGTACCAATCATTTCTCTGTCAACTCCTGGACCCTGTGATTCCAAGGAGCCCATTTCCATCCCAGGGTCTCTGGCTATCATTTTCAAACTACAAGGATCTTACAAGAGTTTGGAACGTGTATCATTGTGTATTTCTCAAAGCCTTTGTGAAAACAGTCTTTAAAGGAACTTACTTAGGGGTTGATAAGCAGTAATACAATTCACTACTTTTTTTTCTAGTATTCTAGTTTCTGTAAATAGTTGATAATTTCATCTGCAAATAACTAGGAAATCTAAAGTCTGCATCATTATATATCAGCCAAGAATAAATATGACAAGGGTTTAAACTGAAGGGAAAAACATTAACTTTTTATATTTTATTCATTGCGCTGAATTTTATTTATTGTACCTTCTTTGAAACTGGAAGTTATAGTGTGATTTAAATATTACGATTTTTTAAGAGTAGATATAGTTCAGAATCTGCCCAGAATGTATAAACATGTAGTTAAGGGTGATTGTCATCTACAAGACCCACATCATAGCTTTTGGATTGCTCTCTACTCCTGTGCCTTCTAAGGAAGACGTCAATCACACCAATGCAGACACACACAAACACACACACACACACACACATGCATCAAACACACATGTAATACTTAAATGGAATAGTAAGAAGTAGTTTTCCAAAAACACATAGTATTCTTTAGGTATAAAAGCCTAAAGTGTATGTTTTAAAAAATTATTTTTCAAAAACATTTATTGACACTGTACTAACAGTCAACCATCAAATTAAGTACCCCCTGACCTAAAGGTTTGAGGAGCACTCATGTATTATCAAAAAATAAATTATTGTAAATAAATAAGGGCTAAATGTACACTCTGGGAGACAAGTCTGCTGGACATACTAGTAGAACAGAAACAAAAGAAGCAGGGGGATTTTATTTAAAAGTAAAATAAAATGAAAAGGTAACAAATAAAAAAAATGCCCTTCAATCCATAATGCTGGTGGGGTAAATATTTTTTCTAATGTTTTTGCTTAATCACTTACATTAGTAGAGATCAATGATATCTAAAGGAAGAGAATTTAGAATTGGGAGTATGAGTAAAATTTTTGGCAGTAAGAAATTTGCCCACAAAGTCATATTTTATTCATTTGGTTACTCAAAAAACTTTTATTGAGTAGCTATTATTTGTCATGCATTATGAATAAAACAAATTTTTATCAAGATTTCTCTGCTTATCAAAAACAAATGCTAAAATGCAACAGAAATGCAATGTTATTACAATTATTTGGAGAAGGATTTGAAATGTAATTACAAAATTACTTCAAGAGGAAAAGAAAAGCATTACTCCTTGGGATTTAAAATTTAATGGTCTGCCAAAAACTGGTATTTTATTGTCCTTAGGAAAGGAAATAATGCACATTAATCTTTGAAAAGCAAGTACCTCAACGATGAGAGTTAAAGTATACCCATATTAACAAGAAAACTGAAAAGCATACATTTTTCTCTCCTGAAAAATTTAGGTAAAATAAATGCCCTTTGTTATCATGGTAGCTAAGTACTGAATAACAATAGTTGCTTTTAAAGCAGCATCAAATGCACTCAAGTTAATACTACTTTAAATAAAGCAAGACACCCAGTTGGAGAGCAAGAATATTTTCTCATTAAAGATCCAATCAAATCATATATGACAGAATTCAAATAGAAAGTCTACAATTCTGGAAAAAATAAGCTACATACTTTGACGTTACAAAATTTTGTTTTCTACAACTATTAAAAGAAATGTAATGGTAATAGAAGATATAAAATCTTGCTGGGGATATAGCTCAGTGGAATAAGCGCTTGCCTAGCAAGCGCAGGGTCCTGAGTTCGATCCCCAGTACCACAAAAAAATAAATAAATAAATAAAATAAAATCTGATTCCATCTTCTATAAAGAGAAAAACCAGCCCCTACATGTGACTTTGGGAAGATGACAAGAGAGTGGACGATACGCACACAGTTAGAGCCGTGAATGTCAGGGCACTAGTAGGAGGTAAGTACCTAACAAAACTCACGTGCTTGGCGCGTCCTCCACAATATTCCTCTGAGGCTTTCTCGGCCATACTACAATAGGTGTGTCAGCTTTCCCTTTTTGTGTGGAATTAAATCACCCATAGCCTCGATTACATCTCTGAAATGACTTCTAGTGTTACAGCAAAGACGAGCAGAGAAGTGAGGAAACAACGCCCTCGAGCCAGAATGTTGCAGGTGAAGATACAACAGCCCAGACAGCCTGGAGCGCCCCCAACTCACGTGGCGAGTGAAGAAATTAATGGGAATGAAAACACAGAGGCAAAACTCACAGTCCAGTGCTCGTTCCATTGCATCACACTGCCCCACCGTCGAGAGAGAAAGGGCTCTTCTCCTTTCCTCTCCCCTCTCCCTTTACATTTTCGTTGCCCAAGAGAAAATCCCAGCAGGGTCACGCACAATCTGCATGCCTTAACACTTGGTCCTTTCAAACAGTGCAAAGTCCAAAGGTAGACAGTGAAGTATTACACAAAGGAAAATTATTTAACGGATCTTTGCATTTTGAAAAGAAGCAGAGTTATAAAAGTCTGCTCCGCTGACACTCATTATTCTGCTTCTCCCTTCTTAAACACAGTATTTAAAAACTGAAAAGCAGTTTTTGAAAGAACTACAGACATCTTGGCCTCGAACTACATCCATGAATCAGTGTCTACAGTTGGCTTTCTTATAAAATATAAATTCTCTTTCACTGCCATAGAAGCGAAGCTGTAAGAGAAATTGACAAGGAAAACACAGAGATGCAAAGTGGAAGAGCATAATGGAAGCCTTTCTGGATGAACACATGACGACTACTAAGCTTCGCACCACACAATCCATCTCTTAAGGAAAAGGCCGTATTTTCATTTGTCACAGCAAAGGCATTCTTTAAACAATGTTGGCATTCAACAAAAGAAGAGCCTCAAAGTGATCAAAGCTCAGCTTGATACTAATTCAGTTCCTGCTTATACACAAACTGAATGCCTCCGAAATACATATTGAAGAAGGAACAGGCAATTTTATCCAAGACTCAAAGAAAATGCAGGCTTTCTTTCATGCTTGTATGAAGTTCTAACCCAAAACTCTGAGCAAACAAAAGCGATGCCACGGAATGCATGTTCCTTTGCAACCTATAAAAACCAACCATATATTTCTCTGTTCTTAAACAGAACATCCCAAGGCCAACAACCAAGCCTATGGGATACGTGAAGGAAGGAGGAACGACCATCAAACAGAGGAATCCACTTCCTTTATTAGTTGTGCTGAGACAGAAGAGAAGAAATAAAAATAGCTAGAAAGGTACAAGAAAATGATAATTTTAAAATTCTAATTCTAAGGAGACTACAGTTTTAGAAGTTATCCCTGTCTATACTCCATCTATTACCACCCAGGCTGGTACCACCTTAGGCTTGTTTCTTTCCTTTTCTTTTTCTTTCCTCCTTCCACACCCATCACACTCCAAATCCCTTGCAGAGAGCTTAGTTGAGAAGGCCATGGTTAGAAACCAGACCTGAAGATAGATGAGCATATTAAATGGCTTAAAGAATGTTTTAGGCAAGACATCTTAGATCACCCATCTTTAAAAATTCTAATAGAACAGGCCTGTGCCTTTCTCTTTTAAAATGAGCACTCCTTTTATCTGTAAAGTGAGTCATTATTTTTCTACCTGGTGACACAAAGCCACTAAAACAGAATCCCCACTCCACAGCAACCTTTCTAATCAGTGCCCAGAGGCAAGGCAGAGTCAAAGCAACCAGTGCACAGCCTACCACACCCAGCTCTACACCTGCCCCAAGGCTATGGCCTCCTATCTCTCCACTGTGTGAGCAACTACCAGCAGAGAGCAGCAGAGAGCATCTTCAGCAACCCCAGGGCCCCAGCAATTCCCAGGGATCCAGCCAAAGAACAAATGGGAACTGGAGCACAACAGTAAGAGAAAGCTGCAGATCGAGGTGAATCACACAGCCCCACACCCTCCTCACTCCAACACCAAGTAGGAAGCACAAGCTAAGTTACTGGGCTTCAGCTCCCACTCTGAACTCCCTCTCTGAGCCTCTTGAGTCTTAGTGGATCAAGCACTCAAAATGTGTTTCTAACAGCAATGGTTGAGTCCACGGGCTTCATGACTCACCCTAAACTACTAATACGAGCACCAAGAGGGACTTCATATTGCCTGCACATATGTGAACCCATAGTGTCAAACTACACAAAAAGCAGCAGTCCTGGAGTCCAAGAGACAACAACATACCTTACACAGGAGACCCAAGAAAATCCTCCAGTTTTCTCCTAGAACTAATAACTAAACTTAGTACACACCCTGGACTACCACAGTGAGCACAGGAGAGGGAGACCTCATGCCACATGTGCCCAGCATCGTAAGTGCGTCGGATGCCCAGCTGCATGGGGCGGGGAGCATCAGCACTGGAGACTGAGAGGTGGGAGGAGGTGAAGACCTGGAACTATGGTGCAGACCCAGTTCTCTAACTGGGTGGGGATAGCTTCCAAAAAGCCATAGGCAGCCTGCAGGTAGACACTAGAGGCCTATGAGGGGAACCTGGGGGCCTCGAAGGGGAGCTCAGCAGCCTGAGTGGGGAAGGTGCTCCCTCCAGGCTACATGAGAACCCTGAAGACCTGGACCAGGCCTCTGGCAGTGCCGCATCAGGGTGGAGCCTGGTGTTCCAAGGGAGTGACCCTGCATCCTTGACTGGGCCCCTGGGAGCGGCCCCCCAGGGTGGAGATAGGTGGTCCACAGGGGCAACCCCTTGGACTCAACTGGGCCCCTAACAGTGGCCCCCCAGGGTGAAGCCAGGTGGTCCGTGCAGGGGTGACCCCATGGATTCGACCCAGGCCCTGGAAGCGCCCCTCCCAGGCAGAGCCAGGTGGTCCATGGGGGCGACCCTGTGGACTCGACCAGGCCACCAGGAGCACCTCGATGGCACGGAGTCTGGAGGTCTGCCAGGGCGTCCCCGAGGACTCATCCTGGCCTCTGGATGCACTGTATCAAGGCAAAGCCTGGCAGTTTGCTGGGTAATCCCACCTACTCGACTGGACCCCCGATGGCCTTGAGGGCTTGTCAATGGGGGCTTGACCATAGGGTACTAGGTTCCCTGCCTATCTATCGTCTTTGAGGATGGGTGCTTTATGACCTCCTGCCATAGCAATCTGTGTACACCCATGTTTTTTAGAGCATAATTTGAAGCAGCCATGTCTCTTCCCAATGTGAGAGCCCAAGGGAGTAAATAAACCAAAAAGTAGTTACTACCAGAGGGAAGAGGACTGATAGGCTGGTAGAACAACGGAGATGAGCGTGAAGAAAATTGATTAATGAAATGAGCCATCATCTGTATAACTCAATAACAAAGACAAAGATAACGTTATGTAACACAGCATCCAGTGTTAATTCCCTACTATCTTCTCTATAATTTGGTATTTCCTGTATTGTTTATGTAAATGCAAAGATAACATCATGTAATATAGCATCCAGTGCTAATTCCCTACTATCTTCATAATTTTGTATTTTTTGTATTGCTTTTATGTTATTCTGGTTTATATGTCTAGATTCTTTTGTCTCTAAAATAAAATCAAAAATTAAAAAAAAAACTAAGCTCTAGCATTACAGACAGCTAAGTTAGGTAGAAATTAATATGTAGGCAGAGAGGGACCAAGCCCTAGAGGAAGTCAGCACAGAATGTGAGATACACAAAGACTGGCTGGAGGCAAATCTGAAGAAAGCCAGGACTCAAGAGGGAAACACAACAGCCAGGCCCAAAGGTCTCCTTACAGTTCGACAGAAGCTCAAAATTTTACTATAATTAGCATCACCTGGCCCAGTGAGGCCAGCGCAACATCAGACACAACTGGACTAAGCACTTTGTAAGAATGCCTTTTTTTTTCATCTATCCCTGCTACAGGATTCATTTCTCTACTGAATCAATTTAGCTAAGCGACTATACTCAGAAACCTATAGGTTGACTGTAGTTTGACCCATATTCTACCCACATGGTGATTCTAATGTATAAAATATGCTTGATGAAGAGTTTCAGTAGCCACCAGCTCATGACCTCTCCTGGAAATGCAGGAGCTCTTCTCCTTATTTTCAGTAAAACTCTCCTCACTTCCTCTCTTGGTTCTCAACTTCATTCCTAAATGATTTGAGACCATGAATCTGGCACATCTGATGCCCTGTTTCACCAAGATTAAGAGCTAACCATAAAATCATCAGCCTTGAAAATTAGAGATCAGAAACACCAGCCCCAATCAGCCTATCCTTACCTTAGCTGTCGTCACTATTCTCTCGTTTAGTGACTACTCTGTAAAGCAGGTAAATCAAGTGTTATGGTTTGTGTCTGCATGTCCCCCAAATCCTCATGCAGTCATGGGGCAGGCTTCTAGGATTTGTGATTGATCCGGGGTCCAATGCTCAGATTATGTGTGGGAGCGCTACACCAGCCCTGTTTGCATACAATGTAAGGGAGGGAAATAGGCTACTTGCCTCCATTCCCCCATTTTGCTTTGGTTGCTTTTGCTGTGTTCCAGTGCCATGAACTGTACCTGTCTGCCATGTGCCACTCTGCCTTGGAGCCAGCCAGGTATGGACTGAAACCTCCACAAACTGTGAGCTAAATAAACCTTTCCTTCCTTAATTTTGGGTGTCAGGTATTTTGTCTCAGCAATGAGAGAAAAGTAACCAAGACAGCAAGGATAGGGCAATTGGTGCTCACACTTTTGATTCCTAGTTTGCAAGGCTATTTTATGGTTAGGTCTTATTTTAAACACAGCCTGCACATGTTTGGAGGTATTTTGCCCATAACACTATAGTCTTGCTGAAAGTCAGACATGATTTAATAATGCCATAATCAAGTGTGGAGCCAGGGGAGAGTTCTTAAATCCAATGATAGGTCTGTCTTTGGGTAATTTGGTGCTGACTATGAACTTCACCAGTGCTGTTTAATACCTCCTTCTTCAGCTGGGCAGCATGGCTGGAGGAGGCTTGTGAAATTTCTTGAACACCATGAGATGAGTCTCTGGTGAAACAGTTTCTCTGAAGGACAGGCCTCGTTAAGAAAAGTAGTATTTTCTGGTGTATTTTAAAATGGTTCCTTTTTCCTTCCCCTTGCCTGATGTCCAAGCGAATTTTTTTCCTCTGATATTCACTGGGAAGACCTTGTAGAGCTCCTGAAGATAAAGTGCACAGGAGCATAAAGGTTTTTATCTCTCAGCCTTGTCTACACCGGGCCTCTAGCAATTAATCAATTACAGCTCAGGTTTTCCTACCCAGCGGCTGGTTCCTGTGGGGATTTCTGCTCCTGGGTTTCCATTATGGTAAGTTATTATTCTCTGTATCTGCCTATCTACTTTTCCAAATTTTATGTAACAATTTACATTTTAACTTCATTTTTCTATGAGAATTGTTGGCTTTTCCACTGGTTTCTCTGTTTACTGGTTAGGATGGAGTGAAGACTCCTAAACTCCTGAAGTGCTGGACCAAAGTTGAGTCCTTTAAATACACAGACTGTAAGTACCATTCTTGGTTTAACAAACTTAATAACTTCTACTTATTGTGATAACCATAAAATCCTCATCTGCATCAGTATAATCAATCCAGTTGAAATTCTGCTCTAAAATTACAATTTGTTTAGAGAACAAGGGCTCAATTTACTTAGCTTCCATTATGAAGCGCTTCTTACCAAGTTCATCCAGAAAATGAGTACTTAAAAAAATGAGTACTATGTGTCTCATAGTAAGCACAAACTCTTTGCTGTTCTACCTACTTCACAGTTATTCAGACCATTACTTCTAGGCTGACTTAACCAAGAGCCACATGCTTTTTTGGCTGTTCAGTACATTACTGCCATGTTTCTGACAGTGACTAAGAAATTATGTTACCAAGAAAATTCTTCATTTTTTTGATTTTTCTTTCATAATCTATAGTAACATCAAGTAGAAAATATTAGAAAATAGGGAGTATAATTTCTCTTGAAAATTGAAAATAAGACTATAACAATGCATGTAAACAAATCACTTTACTCTTAATAACTACTTCTAGCTCCAGAAATTACTCATTTTCAAAACTAAAGAGTAACATTTTTATTGGCTATAAAACAAAAAAGATTGTTTCTCTTATTGTTTAGGGTTGGAAAATGCCTAGATTAGAATATAACCCAATAAATAGTAAATTCTATCATTTAGTAAAGTTTTTATATTGCTGTGGTGATGGCAGACCACTATGAAGCAGCCCTAAGCAAGACTTAAATTAACCAATTGGGTTTTTATGTTTACTTGTGAATCTGTCCAAAGCCTAGACTGCTTGTCTGGAAGGGACAGACTCATAGTAAGTGAACTTCTGTAAATCACTAATCCCTACTAAAACCTGTAGTGGCAGATGAAACTGGAAAGCCTCAAAGAATAAGACAATATCACAGCCAAGGACACCTGGATATAAACTCAAGTAGATAAAGACTATAGCCTGAGGCATCTCACTCCTGGGTGGATTAGCATAATCCTTATTAAGGATTAATTTAATACCTTACTTGAAGAAGTCCTTGAGTAACTCCACTCCTCTTGAGTATTCCCCTCCTTTCTTCCGATAACCAGCTAAATACAGGCCACCCAGAGGTCTTGGTCTTAGCCCTGAGAGAATCTTGAACTCAGTGAGAAGGTGCTGATCCTCCTGGAGCCCTGAAATCATTCCATTTGCCTTTTTACTTAGCCTTCGCCATATACTCATTCAGGAGATTGCAGACCTGATCAGCCCGCAATAACTAAGGGATATCATTAACCCAATACTGTGTCACTGTATGTGAGTTATTATCTACAAAAACATGATTACACAAATTTTATGTTCAACTACTGAAAAAACAATGAGAAAACAAGTTCTTCTCTCTCCTCAGAAAAAAATAGTCATTTAAGTTATAATAGATACACTGTATGCTTCTCATTTTAGTGGATTTCTGAGGGTATAAAATGCAGAATTTTAAACCAGGTCACATTTATTGAATAGTTTATTATAAGAACAAATAAGCTGTGTTAAGCTCCATTCTATTAACTAATCAATTGTCTTCGATGATTTATACACAGACTAACTCTAGAATTAGCATTTCATAATACAATTTATAGCTACTTTCAGCTATGGTAGGTGAATCTTCTTCCTGACCTGGATCCACCTGGACGTGAATTGTATTTGTGTTTATTACTCATCTGCCACTGACCATCACGGGTCAGGTCTGTATAAATTCAGTGCTCTTTTTTTATTTTAAAGAGACAAAAAACAATAGAAGTAATACAGAATTTCAAAACAAGATGATAGGAAATTAACAATAGGCCAGATGAGTATAAATTCAATCACTTTCAGGGTTCTGTGGAAATTTACAGATAAGCCTATTTACTATATGCTTCTTTTTGTACACTAACTCTGTACTCACTGCTTCTGACAGTAATTCACAGCAATCTGTATTATTTTCTTCAGGTCTCTCATACATTTTCCCATTGACATGATTTTTATAAGGCTAGGAGCAATTTCCTTCCATTGTTCTTATTCTGCCCTATTTCACTAGCAGCCATAGATCACTCAATTTTCAGAATTTCAGAGCTAAATTCCGTGCTTTTTGACACTGTAAGAAATATTTAATTTGGTGCTTTTGCCTCTAACCTGGTCTGTCTCCTTCCCATTGTGTAGAAAATTGGCAGAGGGATTCATATAAAGTAAAATTCAATTCCAATTCCAATTTAAAATTCTTCAATGTTTCACTAACATCTATAGGCAAAAGATTGAGCTTTGTAGCAATTCCTTCACTCTCCTCACATCTTGACAGGACCCCTGCCTGGCACCACCACAGCAGGACATTTTCCTGACTTTCTACGTTACTTTGCTTATCTCAACTACCAAGCTATCTCCTTTCCTAGAATAAGACCACTCTGGGAAAATCATATACATATATAGGAACTTGGTCCAGGCAATTTCCCTAATCACTCTACCAACCTCTGGGTCTTGTATTTTGGGGACTGTTTACTGCATTTCAGCCACCTCCACTATGTTTTGAGTTTTCATGAGGTAGAGGATATGCAGCATGTCTGTTTCCCTTCTTCCTTCCTTCCCTCTCTCTCTCCTCCTCTTCCTTCTTTTACTTAACAAGTATTTAGTTTACACTGCTTTATCTGGTCCTTGGGTGCAATAAGGAGCACAAACAGACCCAAATATGACAGGATAGGTCATGCTTAAGGCCTTCCACAGGCTCACACTCTGACTATATAGTTATCAATGGAATGAGTGATTTTCAGTAAGGAGATATAGGATGACAGAATATACAAAACTCCTAAACTGAGGCGTCTGGAAGTCTTCCCAGAAGTGTCTCCTGAGCTGTGATCTAATGAACTTAGCACACATGTGAGCGGGAGCTGGTGGGGTGATCATAAGCAGCCAGGGTATATAGGTCAGGATATACAGAATAGGAGGAAGCCAGGGAAATGAAAAGAATCAAACGCCAGTGTTGCTGGTAGGTAGGTATAGAAGAAGTTAATTAGACCAAAATAAAACGTAGATGGGGCCAGAGCATAGAAAACTTTCTAGGTCATGATAAAGATTTTTGTCTGTATCCTAGAAGGAATAGGAAGCTATTAAAGGGATTTAAGCAAGCTGAGTAATTCAATTTGATTTATGCTTTAAAGTTTCTATGGCTGCAGTGAGGAAGAATGGATTTGAGGTGGCAGCTCTAATGAATTTAATCAGAAGTGGAACAGTGCTGATTAAAATATACCCCCCTACCTGCTCAGCTGCTACTCTGGAGCAGTGGACCATAACTAAAAGCATCACGATTTATCCTGAAGGACCACACTTTAAATATCACAACTCACACCTTGGAAGATGATTGGGCACAATTGAGGTCACTGTGCTTCAGTCATCAGTTTATTACTTCAGATGATACATTTTACCTTCTTGCCTCATTTCCAGATTCTAAACACAGCTTCTCCCAGCCTCATTCTCAGTGCAAACCTACCACATATTTCTGTGAGAAAAAGAAGGAGCTAAAATAGAAATCCCAACTCTCCCAGCCAAAATCCTCCAACCACCGCAGAGCCATCCTCTCTGCTTCCCTCATGGTATAAGCACGAATACTCATGCTGCTCAGCTAAGGAGAGCTCTTCCACTGACCTCAGACACTAGGATCCCTTGCCTCTGTAGTACATTAGAAGGCATTCGTGGACTTGGCTTCTGTAACCCCACCCTCTTTCTCTTCAGTACTATGAACTTTCCCTGCCTGTATCATTCTAATTACTCATGCCACTCCCCAAATATATAACTGTTATGTTATATGACTATAGTACACTTACTAGAATGGAATTTGTTCTTAATATATCTGCCATGTCCCTTTAAGTTCTTTCCAGCTGGTGACCTATGTCCTCCTCTCATCTGACATACAAACTCCTTAGAATCTCTCCAGGGGTATTCTGACAAGTGTTGTGGCATCTGTTAGGCTAGATCTCAAAATAACAAATAATAAAGACATTTTTGAAAGTCTTACATTTGTCTTAGGCCATTAGTACTACTATGATAAAATATCTCAGACTAGGTCATTTATTAATGATAGAGATTCATTTCTCACAGTTCTGTAGGCTTGGAAGCCAAAGGTCAAGACTCCAGTTTTTTGTTAAAACTACTCTCTGCTTCCAAGTTGATGCTTTGTGCTGCACATGGTAGGTACAGAGCAGTGGGATTAAGGGGGTGAGTCCTGTGTCTGCACATGGTAGGTACAGAGCAAAAGAGAGAAAACCTTCAAGATCTTTCATAAAAGCCCTAACAGCACTTCCCTCCTAAACATCCCTGTCTCTTACTCCTACCCCACTGAGGATTCAGTTTCAACATGCGAATTTTAGCACACAGATTCACATCCACGCAATAGTGGTTGTTCATTTCTGTGCAATAAATGCTCCCACTGTGAATGATGAAGCGACCAAACTTTACATCACTGAACACAGAACTGGTGAGAGAAGCCCTGTGTTTCATTTTCACCTGAGCTGACACTGGACCACCAGATGTGTCTATATTTATCACTTCTACTTCGTCTATTACTGTCAGTCTCTCTTGAACCTATTTCGGTCATGCCTTTGGCCCCAGCATGCCGTTATTCAATCTTCATTTTACTCCACTTCTCAGCAGCTTTGATGTAATGACTCAAGCTTTCTTTTGTGAAGCACTACCCTGTGGTATCTAGGAATCAAACATTCATTGTCTTTTTATCTAGTGGCCAGTCTGTCTTAGTCATGAACATGACATGCTGAGATGTTTCAGGGCTCAGCCTTCTGTTACAACTTTGCATCTTCCTTAAATGATTCTTGCTGGTATGGTGCCACCTTTTAAGGGAGGTTTTGAGGACTTGTGCAAGGAATTCTGTTCTCACAGTGATGAACAGAGGTTACTGAAATTGATACGGTGGGATCCAGGGACACTAGACATCCAACAGTATTGTGAAGAATTCCATGCAGTGAGTACTGGTCTCACTTCTGCATGTTTTTCAAATGACTTATTGGTATTCATGTATATATGGATTTATAATTACAAAAACATAAAGTTTTATATGATTTTAATATATAATTAATGATTTAAATTTCTAGGATTACAGCCACCATGTAAACTGAAAGATATCATATTCAGTTGTGTCCAAAATTAAACCAAAAAATGTTCATCATGATGGGAAAGCATACATAGCACAAATGCTGACTATGGTTGGTATTTAGCTGTCCCTCCATAGTGAGGCTTTCAAGGGTGACTGGACTGCGGGGGTGTGATACACGGGGGCGGCACAGTCCACTGCTGAGTTTATAGCTAGATGTGGTGTTGGGAAGTGAAGCCTGGTAAGAGAGGTGGGCCGCTGTGGGCATAGCCTAAAAGGGTGTGTCCCTCTCTGCCGGCCCTAGATGATCTCTGCTTCCTGCCCATCATGCCATGAGCCATTTCTCCTCCAACATGCCCCATCTACCATGTTGCCCTGCTTTGTGACCAGCTGACAAATGGACTGACAGAAAGAAGGCAGGGGGTGGACAGGAGCATGGAGCCAGGCCATGCCCCAGCGACAGCCTCTTGTGGCCAGGCCATACCTCCTAATAGACATTTAGCCATAGACCAACCCACCAATGAGTATGGTGCCCACGAGATCCAATAATCTTCCAAAAGTTCCACTTTGAGCACCAGAGGCTTTAAGGGGGCATTATAGGGCTAAACCACAAAAAAATTACTATAATTAGGTTTGCTGAAAGTTACAGTGGCTTGGATTGAGGGTCAAACCAGCCACAACTTTTCCCTTAAATCAAAACCTAATCCAAACAAGACTCTTACTAATTCTGTGAAGACTGTGCAGGGTAAGGAAGCCACAGAAGAGAAGTCTGAAGCCAGAAGTGACTACTACATTATGAGAAGCTGCCTTCTAAAATAAGTGTACAGTGAAGCAACAGATGCTGATATACAAGCTTCAGTGACAAGCTCGATCCAGATAACATAATCCGATACAGTGGCTACATGAAACAACAGGTTTCCAATATAGGTGAAACAACTGTTATTGGGAAAAGGTAGAACTTAACTCTTCCATAGCTAAAGAGGAGAAGCCAATACCTGGCTTCAAAGTTTCAAAGGACAGGCTCACAGGTGAGAGAGGTAGTTCTGCTGATTTTTAAGTTGAAGCCAATGTTCATTTAACATTCCAAAAGGCCTAGATTCCTTAAGACTTATACCAAATGTATTCTACCTATACCCAAAAAAGGAAATGCAAAGCCTAAAAAGTAGAATATTTGTTTATAATATGCTTTAATAAATATCTTAAGCACACTGTTGAGAACTGCTGCTCAGAAAATAAAATTTCCTTGACAATGCATGTAGTCCTTAAGAATTCTGATGGAAGCCTGGTATTGTGGCATATGCTTGTCATCCCAGCACTTGGGAGGTTAAGGCAAGAGGAGCACTGCAAGTGCAAGGTCAGCTTGGGCTACATGGTGAGTTCAAAGCAAGCCTAAACTATGTAGTGAGATCCTGTCTTAAAGAAAAAAAAAAAACAGAATTCTGGTGGAGATATTCAGAGTCAATATTGTTTGTATGCCTGCTAACACAGCATGCATTCTGCAGCTGACAAATGCAATTTCAGTTTTCCAGACTTATTGCCTAAGAAATGTATTTTGTAAGGATAGAGTTGCCATAAAAATAGTGCTTTGGAGCCATGGATATAACTCAGTGGCACAAACACTTGCCTGGCAAGGACAAGGTCCTGAGTTCAATTCCTAGTACCAAAAATAAATAAAGAAATAAAAATAGTTATTTTGGTAATCTGGACAAATTAAATTGAAAAGCTTCTAGAAAAGGCTCACCATTCTGTGCTCCAATAAGAACATCTGGGAAGAGGACCTCGTGGGAAGAGGTCAAAGTGTTAGCATTACCCGCAGTTCACAGGAAGTTGGTTCCAGTCCTTAGCAATGACTTTGAAGGGCATTGCCACTGTAGTGGCAAAAATAGCTATAGATAAAGAGGAAACAGCAAAAGAACTAGAAATAAAGCCTGCAGAGGGGATAAAATCATCATAATCTCATGACAAAACATTAACAAATGAGAAGTTGCTTCTTGTGGATGAGCAAAGAAAATGTTATTACAAGCATGAATCTACTCCTGGCAAAGATGCTGTGAATATTGGTCAAACAGCAACAAAGGATTTAGAACATTCCATATCCTCAGTTGATAAAGTGACAGCAGGAATTAAGAGGATTGACTCTAAATCTGAAGTTCTGTGGGAAAAAATGCCATTAAGCAGCATCAAATGCCACAGAGGAATCTTTTCAGGTAGGAAAAGTCAACATATGCAGCAAACTTAGTATCTTCCAATTTTAAGCAATTTCTACAGCCACCCATTCAGTAACCACCACCCTAATTAGTTAGCAACTACCAGCATGGGAGCAAGATCACCCACTGGCAAGAAGATGACTACTTCTTACAGGTTTAGAGGAACCTTAGTATTCTTTACCAAGAAACGTTGTTTTTTTTTAACTTAAAATATATATGTCTTTACTTTTGTTTTTTATTTTATGGAAAAAACAAAATTTCAAGACAAAATAGGAAAAAAATAATAGTTAATATATTGTATATTATTATCTTCAAAGTAGTTATTCAGAGTACAAGATATGGGCATAAATACTTCTCCAAATAATATTAACACAAACTTTCTTTTCAATGAACTAAGAGAAATTAGTATTACAACTACCTTGCTTTTTTTTCCTTTTCCATCCCTTCCTTTTCACTTCCCCCACCCTAGTTCCTCTTTCCTTTTGAACAATTTTGTCCCATTTCACAATATCTGTTGTACATTTTGGTCCTTATTTACTCTTTCATTTTCTCACACCAGGGAGACAATATGATGTATACAAATGTGAGTCTGATTTATACTTATGAGAGTATGGTATCTAATTGCATCCATTTACCTATAAAAGTGTTGAGTTTATACTTCTTTATGGCTGAGTAGTACTCCATTATAATATAAAAAAATACATCTTCTTTATCCATTTCTCAGTTGATGGGTATTTAGGTTGTTTCCAAGATTTAGTTATGACAAATTGTGCTGCTATAAACATGTGTGCACATATATTGCTGTGGTATAATATTTTTAATTCTGAAAAAACATCCAGAAGGGGAATGGTTGGGTTAAATGGGGCCTCTAATCCTAGTTTTGTGAAGAATCTCCAGACTGATTTCCAAGGTAGTTGCACCAGTTTACACTCCCACCAACAGTGCAGAAGGGTTCCTTTTTCCCCACAGCCCTCCAGAATTTGTACTGGTTGATTTCATGATCGTAGGCATTCTTACTGGGGTGAGATGAAATCTCAATGTTGTTTTAATTTGCGTCTCTCAAATAACCAATTATGTTGAACATGTTTTCATGTATTTATTTGTCATTCGTATTTCTTCATATGAGAAGTGTGTATTCATCTCAGATGCCCATTTTTGGATTGGGTCTTTGAATTTGGGGGATCTGGGATTTTTCAATGCTTTGTATGTTCTAAATAAAAATCCTCTGTCTGGAGGACGGTTAGCTAAAATGTTTTCCCACTCTCTGTGTTGTCTTTTCACTCTATTAGTGATTTCTTTTGAAGTACAAAAGCTTTTTAATAGGATGAGATCCCAGTTGTTGATTCTTTTAAGTGCTTCCCACGCAGTTTGGGTTTTGTTTATGAAGACTGTGCCTACCCCTATGTCTTCAAGATCTTGACCTACTTTCTCATCCAACAGACTTAGTGTTTCTGCTTTAATGTTTAAATCTTTGACCCATTTTTACTTTAGTTTAGTGCATGTTGATAGACATGGGTCTAGTTTTAGTCTTCAGCATGTAGAGTTTTTCCAGAAACATTTATTAAAGAGGCCATCTTTCTTTCAGTGAACATGTTTGGCCCCTTGTTCAAAGAACTCGGTTGTTTTTAATACCCCAACCTTCCAAACACTGGCAACAACACAGACAATCCTTGTACAGCCTTTTGTACATGACCCTCACCCAACTCTCGCCCAGCCTCACTACCCACTGCGCTCCTCACTCTCTTCCTTCTAGCTCCATCCATGGGCCTCTCAGCTCTTCTTTGACACGCAAAATTTTTCCCTTACCGAAGGCTTTTCCTTTACTGTATCCTTCGCCTACATTATTTTCTTCCAGAAATATTCCTGACCCATCCCCTCACCTACTACATGTCTTCATGAAGTATATAACCAAACACATTATTAGAACTAGCACTGCTGCTCCTTCCTGTTCTTTTACTGCTCTTTGTTTCTTCTCACTGCACTTATCACTACCTGACATGGAATATACTGATATTTCTGTTACCTGTTGGAGGTCCTCACTGACCAGAGTAAAATTTCTATGAGAGCAGACATCCATCTGTCTTGGTCAGTACCATATCTCTACAGAGTAGGGTAAAATCTAAAATATAGTAGGCATTCAGTACACATTGGATGACAATCCACAGTGAAAATAGCTTGCATATTATCTTCCACAAATGACTAGCCTGTATAATTCGCAAGCCATAGCAACAACAAAAAGTGTACTTCCAATCACACTTTTGTAGCTGTAGGAATTAATAAATATTTATTATGGTCTTAGACTAATGTTTATCGGTATAAACA
>PVLD010006343.1:0-14902 GCA_004027595.1 Dinomys branickii
GAGAAGAAGGGGAGAGGGACGAGAATGAGGAAGGGGGAGGACGAGGGAGGACAGGTGAGGGGAACAAGACCTGGGTTTGAGCACTGCGAGAAAGCAGCCCAACATCTCCAGCCCTCCGTTTAAACATGAGCTTTAATTACATATACGGGGCTGGCAAAGAAAAATATGAACCCCCAAGAGGGTCATGACCCTAGAATATGTTGTTAAATTCACAGAGGAAATTCCCAATTTGATGTTGCTGGATGGCTAATGTTTTTATTCCTTCCCCTCACTGAAATCTGGTTCATGACCTTCAGCCTAAAAGCAAGCTACCTTGGCACTTTGCTTTAACATTCAAAAGGGTCCGGGCCAGCATGTGTTTTTCTGGATGAGAAGCATGGGGTGGGTGTGGACGGGTGTCCTGCAGGTCCTAAGTCGGACCAGATCCCAGCAAGGCACCTTCCGCAGGGACAGGAACTGCAGAGCCCCCCAGGGGAGCAGAGGAAAGAGAGGGTACACGCAGGGGCAATTTCCAGCATTGCAAACAACGGCGCAGGTGCCGCGTGTTTTCCTCTATCAGAACGCACGCCAGGTTAAGTCTACCTTCTGAACATGACACACCCTGGGCCACCGGGCTGGTGGTTGGTTTCCTAGGCAACAAAAACACCCACGACCACACTGTAGCCAAGCTACCCACCTAATCACATCCCAGCACCATCCGTGTGGCTTTAATCAACAAAACTTTCTCTTTCAACCATTTTAATGGAAACTTTCCCCAAAATGGATTGCACATTGCTCAGAGGGTTTGGAATCGAAACCTTCCCCGCAGCCTGGGGGCCCGCCCTGCCCGGTGATGGGGGATCATGTCTACTCTTCTCCGGCAGGAGCAGCCAACGGTCGGCGCACTGCACTGCAGAACTGCGCGGGCCCGGGCCCTACACTCAGAGAAAAGGCAAGCGAGGCACCGGAAGCTCACAGGCCAGCATGGGGCGGAGGCCAGGGATGAGGACAGGAGGAGGCCGCACCTGCATCGGCCTGCGCAGCCTGCACATCCTCCGGTGATCAGGCTGGCTATGTCGAACATTTTTTCTTTCCTCTGCTTCTCATCTCCGAACAGGAATTTCTGGGCAACCAAACCTGAAGACCAAGGCCTCTGTCCCCCCCAAGCGCCCCCTGCCCTGCTTGGGGCTCTCAGCTCCCACCCTACCCATGGTGCCCTGGCATTTGCCAGTTTGCTTCCAGTGCCTGTGCACCTCAGGGCAGAAAAGAAAACCCAGCTGAGGATCGCAAGCCTCTCCATTTTGCTGTTAGGACCTGCTGAGGCTTCCCGGAAAGAGTGCCATTTTATCTCTGCCTCCCTCTGACTTCAGTGGGTTTTGCTGGTTCACTGGAACCCTGAAAAACAGTGTCCCTGATGGGCATGCGGGAGGCTTCCCCAGCACACACATTGTGGCTCAGGGCTTACCACCAGGGGCCAAGGTGGCACTATGATAAGTTCCAGACCCCACTGTGTGCCAGGCACCGGACCTGGCCGTCCCACTGCATCCCCAAGAGGCTAGCTTTCACCTCACAGGGTTCTGGGAGAGTGGGAGTTCACCAATGCCCAGCACAGGGCAGCCTGGCAGGCTCCGTATCTCACAGGGTGGGTGATATTGTGCCAGCTGTGCAGCCGTACCATTTGCCTCACATTGCCAGTGTCCCCAGCACATCCTGTGGACATTAGTTCTGCTGACACTGGAGTTACCTGGTGAGTTTACCGCTGATCCCCTGTGGACACACAGCACAGCTAACCCACACCTCTGTGAAGGACCCAGGTAGCAGCAGGCTGGAGGCCTCCCCAGTGGCTTCTACATTTGGGACCCCAGAGTGACCCAAACTGGAATTCTCAGAGTAAAGCCCCTGACCGGAATCCTGGGCCTGCCCCAGACCCATAGGGTCAGCCTTCTGGACACTGGCCCTGGCCACATGGAATTCTGTCACCTCCAGGTAGCCTCATCATTCCAGAGTGAGACAGCAGCTGATCTAGGTTCTAGAAGGCTCTACGGAATGGAGGAAAACACACCCTTTTCATTTTGGGGTCAGCTGGAAACCTTGTCATACTCATGCTGTGAAGCCCAACAAGGAGCCCCCAAGGACACGGCATCCCCTCCCACCTCCTGAGGACTATGGGGACAAGGAGTGGGAAGGATCCGCCTGGGGAGTGGTGTGTGCTTCTCCCTCTCCCTGGGACCCTCCTCACAGGCTGACTCCTCCCTCTGAGAAGCTCCCAGAAAGCAGAACACAGCCAGGACCATCTCTCTGTGGCAGCTGCTCTGCTCCGCAGATGATAAAGGCTGCTCTCCCGCTCCACAATGATGGTGACTCCACACTAATTGGATCCAGATGTGACCTAATCAGTCTGCCGGCAGGAGGACCGCCCAGCTGAGGCACCTGGGTCCTCCCTGAAGGATCCCGCATGGCCCAGGAGGCCACGCAGCATGTGTGCCCAAGGAGCCCCTGGGCCCACAGGCGGGGGCAGTGGCTGCTGTGGGAAAGCCACCGGGAATGGTGGCACAGGCTGGGTGTGGAAGACACAACCCAACAGCTGACATTGCCCAGCAGCCCCAGAGGCCAGCAGCCATGGTCTTGGGAAAGGCCCCTGCCTGTCCATTCCATTCAGGGGCTGCGGATTCCACTGTGACTGACCCGCACACCAAGGCTCAGCACAGAGTGGGGTGCACTGGACTTGACGGCAGTGCGCAGACGGGGAGCCCGCACTAGCCTGGGCCACCCTAGAGGAGATGGTCGTTTGCTCTGCTTCCTAAACTTTCCAGATCAGTTGGTCTCTGTTCTGGTGCCATGCAGTCTGTGTGCTGTAGCTCTGGCAGTGAAATAGCCGGTGGCCACTCTGCTGGCAAGGAAAGCAGAGGAGACCTGTGCCATGGGCTGTCTTCCTCATGGCTGGTCTGCCCCGGCCCCTCCAGGACAGCCTGACCCCGCCCTTCTCCCTTCCTTACACCTTCCAAGCCTTCCTCAGAGACCTGAGGACACTGGCCCTGCCCACTTCTCCCATAGAGCTCCTCAAGGACCTAGCAGGTGACGCCATGTATGAGCCTCATTCCAGCTACTAGCCACAAACCCTAGCGGGGTGCCCTAACACACACCCTGCCTGGCCAGACGAGATACACGGGCACGTAGATTGCACTGGCTATGGGAGTGGAGCCTGCTGGGTAGAAGTGCCTTGCCTGAGCAATCCCTCCCTGCAGCTCTGAGGGCAGCCAGCCCCCTCCCTGTCCCTGTGTTCCAGTAGCACCCCTGGCCTCAGGTGACATCTCTTTCAGCCAGAGGCGATTGGACCAAGGATGAAAGCTGACGGTCACAGCTCTGCCAACCTAGCAGAAGCCAATCAGATTGGGGTTTGGCTCTGAGCCCTGGGGGATAGTGAGACCCCTCTCACCTTCTTGGGCCAGGAATGAAGGTGAGGCAGAGCTGATGTCCACCAGAAGTGGCTGTGGGACAGGTTGGGAATTGGCTGGTGGCCAATTATCCTGCTGTGGAGAGGCGTGGCCCATGGCAGATGCTGGCTCACAGAGAGATGCAGAGGTGAGGGCCTGTAGCACCGGAGGTCTCCTAGTCCTTGACTCCGCTCAACCCTCGGGGTGCTCCTGCCCTCCCCAGCTTCTGCCGCTCAATTATTCAATAGCCTGAGCAACCCCAGCATCCCGGCCACCAGAACTCTGACTGGTTCAAGGGGCTGCCCCAGCCACGAGCAAGACAAAGCAGTAACCACGAACCAATGATGCATGACACTGTGGAAGGATGTAGAACAGGCCAGAGGCAGAGAAGCTGTGGCCAGCAGGAGAAGAACCGCACTTTGACAGAGGACTTTCCACTGGGCCCAGTCCCAGCTCCACGAGGGCTGGCTGGAAGTTCCTGCTCTGGGACTCCCACGGGCCTCCACTGCACTCCCATAAACCTCCACTACCTTCTCATGAGCCTTCTCTGTACCCCAAATCCTTCTGTTACTACCACGAACCTCTTCTGCATTCCATGAACATTTACACTCTCAAGAGCTTCCTCTGTACCCCCTGAGGCCTCCTTTCCCCTCAACCCTGTTACCCTCAACTTTGGCCCCACAAGAGAGGTTCGGTTTCCTTTGGTTTCTTTCCTGCCCTCTTTGCTCTCTTGGGAGGCAACAGGGGAATGGGTCCTTAGGAAAGGCGAGTGCCAATGCCACGGTGCTTCCCAGCAGTCTTCCTCACAAAGTCTCCAGCTAAGCTCGATGCCCCCCTGGAGAAGTGCCCTCCAACCGACAGCAGCAAAAGTCTCAAAAAACCTTCTTTACAAGTTGGGTGGGATCCATATTTTTGTCCACGATCTCCAAGGAGACCCATCTGGATATGGTTTCTTCACACAAAGGACACTTTCCTGGGAGATCCTGGACACAGATCACCAAAACTTCTGCTTATTTTGGTCCTAAAACTAGAGCCCAGCTCAGAGCTCCCAGGGCTCCAGCTGCCATACAGCCAGATGTGCAGAGTTTGGAGCTCCTTGAGCACGGTCATCCCAGCAAAACCCCTCGAGGCCAGTGGTCAGCCTGTGGACAGATGCTGGGCTGAACAGGACTGCCCAGTCCTCAGCAGCAGCAGCCATACAACTACCCATGCCTGTGGCAGGCTTGGTGTTATCACAGCCTATGTCCCACTGGTGGGGCTGCAGAACTGACCACCTTCTCTCAGTCTGGGGTCTCAGGTCTGACCTTGCGGTGTCTGCAGGGCCGAGCTCCCTCCAGGTCTCTGGGGGTGGGGGAGCTTCCTGCCTCCTCCTGCTCTGGCAGCAGCTGGTATTTCTTGACTGAGAGTGGCATCTGTAGTCTGCCTTGTGGCCACATTACACTCTCCTCTCTCTGCCTTTCCCTCCGGGTGTCACTTGGTATACAAGGTACACATGAGATCTGTGGTTGGGACGCACAGCCCAAGAAGTCCCTCCTCACGGGAAGAGAACCCATAGCAAGTGCAGAGCAGCAGTGATTTTCATCCTGTGTTCACTCCTGTGTGGCCTGGACCTGAGCACTGAGGAGACTGCAGGAACCAAGTCTGTTCTGGAGGAATTGAGACAAAATAAATGATTGAAGCCCAGTGCAGCCTGGGACAAAGAAACAGCCAAGGATCGGGGCTTCTGAGGTGGACAGAAAAGTCTCCTGGATGCAGACTGCTGGAGAATCCAAACCCACACTTGCGCCCATTGAGACAGCTAATTGAGTGCTACACTCCTTATCTTAGTTACTTTTCTCTTGCGGCTGAGACAGCATACCTGACACCCAAAGTTAAGGGAAGAAAGGTTTATTTAGCTCACAACTTGTAGAAGTTTCAGTCCATATCTGGCTGGTTCCAAGGCAGGGTGGCACATGGCAGAGGGCCACACAGAGGAGAAACCATCCATGGTGGGCAGAAGGTGGCAAAGCAAGCAAGCAAGGGGGATTTGCTAAAACCCCTTGATCACCTAAGCTCCAAAGGCCCCTACTGTTACTGGGGGCCACAGTGACATTTCGGATCCCCTAGAACCAGTGTTCATTCAGAACCAGTGTCCAGCAGTCTCTGGAATGTCTGATCATTTCCCTTCCCCCAGTGCACAGTCACGTGGGCAGAAGGCCTTGGGTCCTCTAGAGCAGGATGGGAGAAAGACTGACTGTATAAATGGCTGGTGCACCAGGCTCCTTTTCTAAGGGGTTCTAGGTCTGTAAAATGGCTCAAATCCAGGAACCGGTTGAGGGGCTGTGATTCCCTGTTATCATGATTTGAAATAGGTTTCTGTTCATTTGCCCTTATATTTTTTGATTATATAAATCTAGTAAAAACTGTGTAAGCTTCTCGTCTATTTCACTTTGAGGAAGCCCATGGCTGATCAGCCAACACCAGAGGTCTGTGTATGTCAAGCCATTCTTGTCACTGTTCTGCTTCTGCGGTTCATTATGGTGAGTGTATGCACCCTGCTTTCAGTGCCACTCAACCTCTGCCACTCAGGGATTCAGTCAAGCCCACTGCTGTTAAATTGAATGACCGGGGCCCCCACCGTAAGGTCTGGCATACAGAGAAGAGCAACAGCAGGGCTCATCAGGGACACTGGTGCTCCCCTCACGAATCTGTTTCTCAAGGGCTTGGCGGAGGATACGTTTTCTGGATCGTCCCAGTGTGGAGGACTAGGTTTAACAGGACAGATCCACTCCAGCATGCCCATTTTCCTAGGCGTCTGAATCCCTTCTTCAATAGTAAACCATGGAATATCAGGCATCCCTAACTCATTCACAGTGGGCCATCTTTTGATCTACTGCTGCCAATCAGCCAAATAAATTATTCACACCTTTCTTTACTCCGAGAGCTGCAATCTTAAGTTCAGAATCTCTGCTTAATGGGACCGTATCAACAAACTCAGCCTGATCCAAGTGTACGATTTTGCCACCATTATCCCACACCTATAAAACCTATTGCCACACTTGCTCATTAGGCCTCTGCTTATAAGAGTTAGGAAGCTCAAGAAGTTCTTTGGGAGAATAGCGGACCCCTTCATGGGTCACACTATGTACCTCACTCTTAGAAGCCTTACGCAATTCAAGCCTAGTTATAGGCCCAGAGGCAAAAATGGGTGGTGAGGTGGGTCCTGAGGAGTGTCAGTAATTATCCTGCTCAGGCAGCACAGGATTAGTTTCCCCAGGCACACTAGGAGATGCCAACACCTCAGGAAGTGATGCCTCTGCCACAGCGGGTGGGGAAATCTCTTCCTCTGACAAAACAATCTCATCAGCATCTAGAAACTCAACATCCTCTGTCTCCTCAGGATCCTCGCACAGGTCTCTATCCCAGTTTATGGATCTCATTCTTTTCCAATCAGTGCTTCACCTTTGCTTCAGATACCCTTCGAGGCTGAGTGTTAAATTTATGTTGCTGTTGAGCCAAATTATGAGCACATGTGTTTGGCTTCTGTAATCTTGGCCCTGTGGCTACAAGGAAGATTTTCTTTCAGGATACAGAAAATTTTAAATTTTTCATCTGTGTCTGGAGCTGGGAATGTGAATCTTTGAGCTCCTTATTTTCCTGTATTAATTTGTCCGCACAATCAGAAGACATTAGTCTTCCTCTGGATGTTTTGAGTTCATGTTTTCCTTCGGGAGTTTGTCCAGGGATGCTAAGACCAACTGGCCAGCATCATTATGCTTTGTACCCTGCCAAAGACCTTCAAAACTTTCACGTATGAAGTTGCTAAATTCCTTACATCTCACAAGTAGTGAATTAGGGTAATCAAATGGAGCTACATGGCATCTTTATGTCTCATCAAATTAGAGAGCCAGGAACCCCTACAGCCATTAAAGGATTTCATCTCTACAATTCCATTTCTCTAGAGCCACTCCTGGTACCAAAATCTGTATCAGTCAGTGTTTACTAGAGAAATAGATATAACACAAGATACACAAATATACAAGAACCTACAAGATTGGCTTGTAGTGGCCACCCACAGAGTCGGATGAGGAAGAGTGCAGAGGGTCTGTCCACACTCTGGAGACCGAAAGGGTCACAGCTCACTGCAGTGTCCCATGTGAGTCCGTATCAGGAGGCTGATGAGTCTGCGCCACAAGGCGGAAGGGTCTGCGCTGGTAGCCAGGAGATGACATCCAAGGCAAAGGCAAAGCTTGGAGCTCCTCCATCGAGCCCAGGCAAAGCTTCAAGATGCTGCTCCCCAGTCACTTGAGCTGGCCATCAGGAGGAGGCTGGGGCTCCCCTGAGCCGCAGCAAGCAGCAGACCTGAAGAGCAAGTGCTCAGCTGGGACATGAGGGGCACAGAGCCCGGAGCAAGTGCACATGTGTCGAAGCAGGGTGGAAGATTTTAGCCTGCAGCAGAACCGCCCAGAGAGGGCTGGGAGACACCAGGCCTACCCCAGCACTAGCACTGGGCAGGGGCAGCCAGGCCTGAGCATCTGCATCCCTGACGAGTTCTCAGGGAGGCAGCAGCTACTGGTCAGGATCTACTCACAACCAGTGGCTGAGAGCACAGACTGCCAACCCCGTAACTGGCAACGAGCTTGGCTGGACAGTGGTTTCCAGCGTCCACTGCCCTCTCAGGTCCCTGCAAGGGTGCAGCTACCCTGACCCCTCCAAGTCTCCCCAACTCGGGTTCTGGGCTGGCCTGTGTGTGTGTTTCTTCACAATCTCCCCAGCTCAGCGACTTGATTTCATGCTGCAGACTTGGCCGGGATGTTAGGTCTCTCTCTCTATTTGCTCCTGGCCCCATGGCCATAAACCTGTCACAACTACGCAACACCTGAGGAGGAGCAGGGTGGGGGACTTAGGCAGCTCCCCTCCCTGACAGGGGTGCTGGGCTTGCCCTGTGGGGACCCCGGAGTCTGAGGGGGTGCTGAGGTTACGGTCTTGGAGTCTAGAGAAGGAGCTTCCATCCGGAAAACCCTGCTGCTGGGATTATCATGGGTGATTTGCCATGCTCAACCCCGAGGGTGTGTAATGGAGGGCAGGTGGGGCAGAGGGGGAGGGGGAGGCCTCTCCTGTGGGCACAGCTGACATCGCATAGGGCTTGTGCGACTCCCTGCCCTCGTGACCTCAGTGGCCAACCCGTCCAGCCCTTGCGCCTCTCTCCAGCCCAGGGCTCCCTCCCCTGGGGCCTGCCCTGTGACAGTGACCATACTCCACACTGTGTTCTGTCTCCCAGCTTGGTCTGAGGTGTCCCTCTCAGCCTCTCACAGCTGGCGGAAAGGAAGCTCTCCAGGACCAAGAGTCACCCAGCTGAGATTCGAATCCATTCTAGTTGCATTCAGAAGCTCGAATTCTTTCCTTAAGAGCAGGCCAGAGGCAGCCCGGCCTCTGCTGAGAACTGAAAGCCTCAGCCTGAGGGAGAAGCTCATGATACCGGCTGCAGTCCGGAAGTCACCCTGTCTCTGGCCCCTGGGGAACCAGGTCAGGGCCCCGGCTTTGGGACATGGGTGGGGACCTGCTGCCGGGAGCAGACACACAAAGCGCCACAGTGCAGGAGCACACAAGGTGCAAGCTCTTCTGGGATCCACAGAGCTGCGGGGGGTCGATTGGAGTCCAGGCCTGGACTTCGAGAGGTGTCACCTCTGTCCTTGTTTGGAGCACTACCTGAGCTCCACTCCCACACTGTGGTGGGAACCAGCATCCCAGGGGCCAGAGGGTGGGTCAGGATCAGCAAGGCGGTGCACGAGGCCAAGGCAGGAGGAGCAGCTTGAGAGGCCCCTGCAGCCCAAGGCCCTGGATGCTTGCAGGGCTGTTTTCGAAAAGATCCCAGTCTTTGCCCAGAGCCTTGGCATGGGCCCCTCCTCCAGCCAGGCAGCTCTGCAGGCTGAGGAGAGCCTGGCTTCTCCCAATCACTGACTCTGGGACCGGCCGAGTCGTCTTTCTCTAAATAAGTAAATTAGCTCTAATACCCTTATTTGCCATCGACCTTATAAACATAATACAAACCAGATGGGGCTGGCCCTGCGAACCCCTCTGGCAGAGCCCAGCCTCCTCGGGCCTGCCTGCCTCAGCTTCCATGGCCCCTTGGCTTCTCGGCCTGTGCAGACAGCCCTCGGAAAGGACAGGGTTGAAACCATCTCAGGGAGGGTCCTGCCGGTCCTCCTGGGGCTCAGAGCTCCACAGAGGTGGCCACCCCAATGGTACCCATTCCTCCTCTGCTACAATCCTGTATTGTTTTGTAATAAAAAATAAAATTTGTCAACATTATTGTCAAAACAATTGTTTTCCTTTCTGAACCTTTAGAAAAGACAGAAATGGAAGGAAATGAAAAGACAAAGGCACCTGTGATCTCTCCCCAGAAATCACGGCCACCCCAGGCTTTGCTGCAGAGTGAGGGTCGGCTACGCTCCAGCATGTGGAGCCCACAGAGTAACTCCTAGGGGGCATTCAGCCCCGAGCCAGCAACCACAGAGGCATGCCTGTGTACCAATAAAACTTTATTTACACAGATGAGCAGGGTTGGGCACCCGGCCCCAGCCGCAGGTCGGTGGCCCCCGGTTGGAGCAGCCTTGTGCCCTGAATCTGAGCCTGAGCCACCCGGGTAGGTAGAAACATTTTCTAGTCACATGAGCAGAGGAGGAACAAGACAGGCGACATTAACTCTCAAAACAGATCTTATTAAAACAATAAATACAAAACACTATCTCAGTATGAAATGTAGTGAGAAAAGTTTCCAGTGAGATACTGTCAGTTCTTTGACACCAAGCCTTCAAAACCCAGACCTCGGAGTGCCTGACAGCACCGCGCGGTTCACGCTGAGAGGCGGGGCAGGTGAGGGTGGGGCACATGCGCAGTGCACGTCCCCAATCCCACACTGGGCTGCAGGACACGGCGCCTGTCCGGATGGAGCCGGACTGTGAGCTCCCCTTCCCGAGCCTGGAGGCCCGCAGGGGTGAGGTGCTCACACTTGTGCTTCACACAGAAATGCACCCCAGAACCTGCACCAGCGGCAGAGGTGGGGGTCTGCTCCTCCCAGACCCTGTCAAAGGTGCACTTGGGGTCTTACCAGAAGCTAGAGGAGCGCACAAGCCCCAAGACCCTGAGTCTGCGGTGACAGAGTCCACTAAGGGGTTGGCACACAGCCAGGGTGACCTCATGGTTGGTGGGCGTGACCACCCCACAGGCTTCATGCCAGGAGCCATCGACAGCCCCTTGGCCCTGCTCAGAGCCAGCCCTTCTGACTCTTGCTGTGAATTTAAGCTTTTAAAGACGCTGATTCTGTAAGGACCGATCCCCAACCTAAATAAGGGACCTGTAAAGAGCCTGGTCCTGAGCCTGTCTCTGCCCCCAGCCTGGCCAAGAAGCAGACATGCCCCTGCCACTCTGTGCCCAAAGCTTCCAGGTACAGACTCCCAGTCTCCCTCATAGGCTCCACTCCCTCCGTGACTCCCAATTCCAAGCAAAAGTGTTTCCCTACAGGGAAGAATCCAGTCATTGGCATGGACCCAGGCCCTGCAGTCACACCCCTCATGCCTCCGTGGTGACCAAGCCCTCCTGGGGCCTCCCAGACCCAAGCACATGCAACTAATCCATCCCACATGGGGCCCCAGTGGATGCTGACCTCTGCCCTTTAACCCCAGGAGCCTACTGCCCTGGTGGGAGAACTACTGCCCATCACTGATAACCTGCCCAATATCGTTGAGCTGGCCTCGCACAGACGTGGAGATGGGCACAGGTGCAGTCCCCAGGGTCACGTCAGGGGACTGTTAGCCCCGTGGCATAAACAGAAACCACCACCCCCATCTGATGGGACTCCTGGGGCTCAGTCCAGGAACACTGACTGAAGCCTGGGGGAAGAAGTTTTTCTCCAGGACACGGACACCTCCTAAGTCTGGTCATCAGCTGAGGAGAAGCCACGGCAATGCTTCCTTAGCCAGCGTTTATCAAATACAAGTTGCAAAACTGGGCCCAGGAGACTTGAGAACCACATCACACGTCCCCAGGGAGGATGACAGTGGGCTCTTTATCCTGCACAGGGGACAAGGGTCGTCCTGGAGCCCCAACACCAACGAGCTGGGTCATGGCCCAGCCCTCCGTGACCTCTGTTGGGCCACCTGGCCGCACTGCTGTCCGGGGTGGAGCCCAGGGAGGGGATGCGCCAGGTGGCAGCATCTAGCACTGCTAGTAGAAGGGCTTCCTCTGTGGTGGCTCCACCTGTTCCATGCCTGGTCAAGTCCCTAGGGCCTCCATGCTATGGAGACGGAGTCCCACCCATACTGTGAGCTCCTCTGCAGGAATGGGGTCCCGTCCCCTGCCACCTCCTCCTCTCACCAGGCCCCGAGGCCTCCCAACAAGGTGAGTCACTGAGCCACCCCCTGGGCACAGGCTCCTCAGAGGACACCCAGTGGCCAAGGGCATGGAGTGTCAGGGTGGCAACAAGGACAGCATGTGTCCAGGGTATCGCTGCAGCTGTTCATTACTGCTGACACTGTCATCTACTTGGACATTGTGATGAAGGCCTACACCTTGAGGCAGGCCGGGGGTCACTTTCAGGACAGCTAGGATGGCCTGGACCCTGGGCAGCCCTCTCCTACCCCACCAAGGAGACAAAGGCCGTCTGGGGGTCACCTCAGCCCGATGAAGGCTCCCAAGAGCAGATGGGTCGAGAGGCTGCGATGGCCTGGAGCCCCTGGACAGTGCTTGTCCACCTGCCCCAGCCCAGCCACCAGGAGGCACTGCAGGACTCGTTTGAACCAGAAGGACGCTGCTAACCCCATCTTTCTCTGTCTTGGTAATGTTGCCCCATGACTCTGCCAGTGTCCTAATTCAGCTGAGGCCATGCCCGCCAACCCTGCACCAGAACAGGATGACCAGTAAGCAAGGTGGCAGAGAAGTTCAGCGCTGCCACCTCACCCTGTGTGTGACACAAACATCTATTTGGACAAAAGTCCAAGCAGGAGGAGGAGGAAGAGGAGGAGGGCATCCCACCTGTGACCTCCTAAGGGTTCAAGCTGCCAATAGTGAATTGGCTTTTAAAAAGTTGCTTCATTTTGCTTGATTCTGTAATTCTTCTCATGCAGGGAAGAGCTGGGAAGAAAGATTGCCAAGTCACCTGCCATCTCCCATCACAAGTCACTGATTTGGACAGGAAGGTCTCTCCAAATCCACAAGAAAGGACCAAGTGACCTCACCAACCAGGAAATTCCAAGCCCAAGAGCCCGAGCGAGGACTTCGGCTGTCAGGAGGCCCCAGGAGGCACTGCTGGGGCAGCCACCACGCTCTGACAAATGGAGGCCCCTCCTCTTGACAGGCACCAGCCAGAGGAACGCCTGCCACCCAGGCCATTTCTCCTCTGCTGTCTCTTATTGAAGCCACGCTAGTGCCCTGCCTGACCACATGATGGATGCATGTTGGGGGAACCACCCACCCGCAGCCCACTGCTGGCGCTGACCCCAAGGCCTGCACAGCGCCTGCTGGTCCTCAAGACAGCTCCTTTCAGGGGTAAGTGAACAGGACTCTCCTGAGGTTTTGCACACGGCCACATACCTCTGTTCTGAGGTGTTTGTGTGCATGAACACACACACAACACACACACACACACACACACACACACACACACACACACACGAGCACCATGTGTTCCCAGCTCTCCCAGGAACCTGCCCCAAGTTCCCTGGCCAGACACAGCCCACGACAGAATCCACATGACCCTATCGGGTCCTATTCGGGGGACCAAGACACCCACAGAACCGCACTAGGCAAGCCTGGCAGATGGTACCCGCCTGGGAAAGACTTCTCAGCCCACCTTGGTCAGGCTTGTACACCAAGTGACATGGACCCCACTGTGTCCTGGCACAAGTGACCAGGGGACCATGGCTTCTCCCCCAAAATCCCCAAAGAAACAGCAGGGTGATGATGAAGTCTCACACCTGACACCCGCCTCCAAGGCATAAACTTCCTGTGCAGACAAACAGCCCCACAGGCCACACTGTGGACAGGGCAGGGTCATGTGCCCCACTGAGTAAACACCGCTCTCTGGTCCCACTTGTCCTGGCCTCCCCTTGGATGCACAAAGGCTGGTGCCAGGCCGCACCCCTCACCCACAGCCGTCTCAGGGGATGACAAATGCCGGATAGAACCGCCGGGACCCAGGGGCCCGGATGCCCACCGTCCAGGACTGTTTATGCTCACGCCAGCTTGGAAGAAAAATGTGAGAATGTCTCTGCACAACATGGTGCCCACAAGGCCGCAGTGCCGGGGACTGAGCACAATGGGAAGCTGGGCGGGCGCGGGCGGAAGGAAGGGTTGGGCACGGCTGGCCGCAGGCACACAGCTCTTCCCTTCCCTAGGGCAAGAGGCACTGGCTCCCCACGGGTCCCTTCTGGGTGACCTTCATGCCTCCCCTCAGTTCACCAAGCCACAGAGCCAAATTCCATTTCACTGTGGCCTAAAATCTTCAAGTTTCAGCAGTGGACATTCAAGATGGGAGCAAGCGAGTTTGGCCAAGCTGTCAGGAAAGCCACTCCCAGAAGCAGTGCTTTCCCATCATCCCCACACAGAGGCCCACCTCCACTTGGGAGCAGGGGTTCCTGTGCAAGGAGAGGCTCTGATGAGCCCCTGCAGGGGACCAATCCTCTGGCCTCCGGGAAGCACATGGGACGCGGGGCAGCGCCCCCCTCACCAGCGACCTTCTCAAGGGGACCCAGGAGAAAGCAGTGGAGGTTGGGTCAAGTCAGTCAGTAGAGCTCGACAGTGCCCAGGCACAGCACCCCAGCCTCTCAGGGAGGAGTGCAGCAGCTCAGGAACACTCTGTGAGTGACACAGGGCATGCTTGGGGTTTGGCCCACTCTACCCAAGTTTCTCTAACCCCAAGGGACTCGACAGTGGCTCCTGCCCCCTTGGGAAAGGCCATGGGGATGGGCAGGACACCCCATCCTGTGTGGCCTTTCTTGGCTCACAGAGCCCAGTCCCCTCCGCCTGGGCTCCCACGGTCCCCATTCCCAGGCACGGGAAGGAAGAGACCGCAGAGCAGGCTTACGGTGGCTCCCTGTCCTGGCTGAGGGCTGGGACCTGGAGCCTTCTGTGGGGCAAGCACTCCGCTGGCCAGAAGGGGTGCTGCTGCGAGGGGCAGAGCTGGGCAACGCGGGCACAAGGGAGGCACGTTGTCCCAGCCTCACAGGAGGCTGCACAGCACGGGGTTTCTTACAGTCCCAGCCTTGCACAGGGATCCGAGAGGGCGCTCCACAGGAAGTGGAGTGGCTACGCCAGGCGCCCATGGCCACTGTGCTGGGGTCCCCAGAAAACAGGCCTGGTCAAGACAGGCAGAAAGGTCTCAGGAATGTGCTCTGTACAGCCCAGGGAGGTGGGAGGCAGCCAGGTTCTGTCTCCAGGGATTAAGATAGTGGGAGGGAGTCTCCCAAGGAGAGCAGCAGCCGCCAGGGAGTGGCCCTCCCCCTCCGCCTCTT
>PVLD010006343.1:15002-100692 GCA_004027595.1 Dinomys branickii
CCCCCAGAGCCACAGGGCCAGAGCTGGCTGTCCAGATGACACACAGCTGCTGTAGAGGGCAGCAGGTGTGGACCCTGGAGGACACCAACGCCCCGCAGTGCTGGTCAAATGGCCTTCCCAGCCTGTGCCAGCCCCAGCCACCCCACTGTCCCCAGCACCCAGTGCTTCCCTAAGAAGCTGGTGCTGCCCCCCACCTCCGCAGGAGGAAGCCAGGGCACATAGGCCCCAGGTGAGTCCGTGGCTGGGCGATTCAGCCCGCTGTCCTCTCACCAAGGTCCTATCCGTATGCGGCCCGAGACCCTCTGACACTGAGCCCATCACAGGCTTCTTGGGCAGAGGTAAGGTACCACCCCAGGGGGCTCAGGGTCCCGGTGTTTCAGCCTTACAGTGACACAGCTGCCCTTGGGGATCAGGTGCTGACCACTGTTACAGGCCTGGCTCGGCCTGGCGCCTCAGCCTCAGGGCCCTCATCCACCAGGGAAGGAGAGTGACCGGCCCCTCTGGCTCACAGAGACTCCCAGCACCGTGACCGGAGGACATGAGGCTCATGCGTCCCTTTCTCTTACGCACACCTGCCTAACTGTACAGAAGAGCCTGTATAACAAGAAAGGACCACTGGAAATCACCGTGGCCTCAGGAAGGCAGGAGCCCCTCCCTGGGGGACGAGGGAGGGTGCGCGTGGAACCCTGGACGGCCTGGGGGTCTGCGTGACACATCCTCCCAGCTGCCCCCCACCTCCGGGGCCGCCTGTGGTGTCCCCCATCAACCTGCCATGGACAGCTAGGACAGACACCCATGCACAGGGCCCTCAGAGCAGGCACCCTCCCTTGGGAGGGTAATGGAGGGAACCATTTCAGGGGATGTTACTACAGGACTGAGTTTCCTCTCACTTTTATTTAAGTGCTTGCTAAAGCAAATGCACCTAAAGAAAAACACTAGGAAACTGGCACAGGGGAACCAGAACCCACTAGAACCAGAGGGGTCCTGAGTGGCATAGGGTGGCACCCACCTTGGCCTCTTGGCCCCATGCCCTACAGGGTCCTCGCTCTGCTTCCCCACCCCCAGGGCAGTGGATGGGGGCCAGGCCCTCTGGGCAAATGCCCTAAGTGTCCCTGGGCCGGGGCATCAGCCGGCCAGAGCCTGGCCAGTCTGTGTGGCTCTCGCAGGGTCTGTAGAATCAGAGCCCGGCATCCCCGGCACCAGTCAGTGGAGGGTTCCTTTACTCCATCCAGACAGAGACCACAAAATGGCAGAGAGCTCTGCGAGCCACCGTGGGCTTGAGCACCAATGCCCTCAGCCCTCAGAGTGACAGCTCTGGGCCCTGATGCCCGCTTGACACCAGCTAGGCAAGACGTGCTTAGTCAGCCCTGCCATTGCTGGTCTCCTGCCATCTCTGGAGCTCTGCGGGCTGACAGCGCCTCGTGTTCAATGGTCTTTGTTAAAGCAGCCGCTGTGCCCAACTACTTAGAATAACCCTGAACCCGCACTATCCAAGAGGGGGAGACTGCTTATATGGCAGCAGCAGGCCTGTGATTGGCTCACCTTCAAGTCTACTGATTGGCCCAAAATGAAGCCTGTGATCAGTCTAAATTCAAGGGTACTGATTGGTCTAAATTAGAGCCTGCTGATTGGTCTGAATGGAAGGCTTCTCATCCAAGCCTACTGATTGGCCCAAACGCAATTCTATTGCTCTGTTCAAATTCAAGCCCACTGTGGTCAGGGTAGAAGTCTTCCAGGGAAAGCAGGCAGGACACTGCAGCTGTCAGGGTGGCCTTGATTGACAGCTGTCCCATCACCTCCAAATATGGCAGGAAGAACTAGAGAATCCTCAGGAGGCTGTCTGTTTATATGGGAGCTTATCAAGGCTGGGGAGGTCAGGATGTTAGCAATGGGCCCAGGTCCCTCCCTGATCTGGTCCCTGGGGCTGTTTGGGAGAGGCAGGAGTGGCGGAGGGGACACAGCCCAGGGAGGGGCTGTGGGGATTCACTGCCAACTTCTGGCACCCATCCTGTCTTCCTCCCCACAGAACAACCATGGATCAAGCCCAGGGCCCCCACCCTTCTCCAGGGAGGGACATTCACGAGGCCACAGGCACATTTGTTAGGAAGGAGCACCCTGTGACCCCGGCCTTCCCTGGACTGCTCCTTGCTCAGCTAATTACTGCAGCCAGGCCTGCAGAGTGTCTTCGGGGCCACCGAGTAAACACTTCCTCTCCAGCAGACCAGGAAATGAGGGACAGGAGGTCGCAGGACTCCACTTGCTCCTGCTGCCCGGCCACCACCCCAGGACTCCTTCCCAGCCTCCCGTGTCCGGTCAGAGTAGTGGCCCAGTGACCACAGCATCCCCACTGCCTACCGCACCCCAGAGCGAATCTTGCTGGCCACCACCTCCTGGCTGGGCATCCCAGGGAAAGAAGTGTGTCCTCTCTGCAGCTGCCGGGTGGTGCTGAGGACCAAGAGACCCAATGCACACAGTGACACACAGACCCAGGTTGGCGCTCTGAGCCGCTTGCCCCAGGAGGCCAGCTCCAGTGGAAGAGAAGGTCCCCTCTGTGGGCTGCTGCCACCATGATGCTCACACAAGGATGGGGACCGCTCAGAGATGACTCAGGGCGGTCCTCCCCCTCCCAGAGCTTCTAGCCCTAGAGGGAAACCCTCACACCTTACAGCAGAGGACAGGGGCCAAGGGGCACAGACAGGCAGGGGACAGGCCAGCCTAAGGACAGCATGAACACAGGGCAGGGGAGGCGGCACCTGCCTGCTTCTTGCTGCATTGCAAATGTGCCAGAGCCCTGCAAGGATGAACTGTGTACCCAGCCTGCAGGTGGATAAACCGAGGCCTAGAAAAACAAGCATGAATCCTGCAGACACCTGTGCTCAAGGAAGTTCACAGCGGCTAACCCAGCACCCCGCCTCACAAAAGAGTACAGACCAGAGAGGCCACGGGACCTGCCTGAGGTCACACAGCTCATAAGAGCCAGACCAGACCCCAGCCGAACCTTCCTCCTCTGCCTCCTGCTGACCCCAGACTTGCTGTGACATCTTGGGGCTCTGTGGCTCTGACATCAGCAGGCAGGCCAGGTAGCCAGGGCTGTGACAGACTCATGGGATTCTCAAAGACTTGCAGACAGGGAGCAGGCCCTGGGCCTCCCAGAGCACTGAAAACAGAAAGTGCCTTGGGATGCGGCAGATGGTGATGGCCAGCTGTCCCCACGAGGAGTCGGTAACGTCCCTGGGTACGGGAAAGTCACTTTCCATGGACCTTCAGACACTCTTGCCCTGGAGAAGCTGAGAACCCGGCTGTGGAGATGGCGCCCTCTGCTGGACATGGGCAGCATGGCCGATCTTGGGCCAGTTCCTGCAGGGCTGGGGCCCCTTCAGGCCCTGGTGGTCAGACAAAAACAGATTTCACAGCAGCCACCCCATCCTGCACCTGTCCCGCTGTCCACACCAGAGCTGGCACTGGCCCCTGCTGAGGCTGTCCCAGGTGTGGGAATGCAGAATACTGTATCCCTCCAGCCAGGCCAGGGGCTGTAAATGCCGTGAAAAAACACCAGGGAGTGAGGGTGATGGCCAGTACCCAAAGCAGAGGCCCAGATGGTGGGGACAGCTGGTGGGTCCAGAGGGGGTGTGGTTGGGGGACAAAGGGGAGCAAGGAGCCAGGTGGCCTGAGCCACCCCGGATGACCCCAAGGATGTGTGTTGAGACTATGTCCCCAGAGGCCCCTGGGGGAATGGCCTTCTCCTCAGACAGCACGAATGGAGGGCTCCCAGGCAGACAGGGGCAGGCGTTGCTGTCTGGCTGCCTGGGGAAGCCAGCCTCACTCTAGGAGGCTGAGGCAGGAGGATCACAAGTTTAACCCCAGCTTGGGCCACTGTGAGACTTAGTGATATCCTGTCACAAGATAAAAAATATCTTATCAGGGCTGGGGCATCGTTCAATGTGAAGGGAAGGCCTTGGGTTCAATTTCAAGTACAAGGAGAAAAACCTCGGGGGAGGGGGGACCCTGGACCCAGATCTACTGGGAAATCTGCCCAGCCCCCTTATGGCACACATGCCACTCACACTGCAGCCCGCCTGCACACAGGGCTTTGTGTAGAGCCGCAGCGCCCCCTGCATGAGCCCTGGAGCCTTGGTGTGATGCTGCTGGGTCAGGTTGCTGGGGTCTTGAGCTATGTGAGGTCACCATGCAGCAGGGCAGGCCCCAAATCCAGCCACCAGGGTCCCGGAGGGCCGCATGGTGGTGAGGACAGAGGGCAGGAAGAGCCTGGTGTCTGGGTGCCTGAGGCCTTGGTGACCGGTATGAAGGCCACAGGACACACACCCCAGCAGGCTGGACCTTAACCTCACTGTCCTTGCCCCTGCAGGGAGGCACAGAGGTCTCGGAGGGAGGCAGCCAACGCACTGCATGGCGGGCAACTCCCTGACAGGCGGCAGTGCATGAGTCAGTGGCTCTGGGCCCCAAGGGTCGGCGTGACCAGCTCCCTCCATTCTCATAGAGTGAGAAGCCCTGCTCTCTGAGCTGGAGACCCCACTCTGGGCCAGAGTGGGCTCCAATGGGGACCTGAGGCAGAGCTGGACCTCTCCCCCTGTCCCTAACCCCACCAGCTTCTCCTGCCTCAGCCTACTTGGTAGAGACCAGATCAAAGTGAGAGCCGGCACCTTGCATCCTCACAGAAAACCTGAGCACAGGTCACAGGTCATGGCGCAAAGCCAAGGATTAGAGAGGTTCAACTCCTTCTCCTGCAGAGCCTGGGCCACCCAGGTGCCGCTCCGAGGGCTACAGCATGGTAAAGTCACTGTTGCTCACCTGTCTCAGGCCCTTGCACAGGAGGGAAGCCGGCCTGGGGCCCTCACAGGCGAGAAGTCCAGCCTGACTGCCCAAAGAGGTCTGCTCAGGGGATCTGTGCCCACTGCCCTGTGTGCCACCTGAAGAGGACCCCACCCTGGCAGCAGCCCCTGGACCAGCATCGAGCCGGCACTGTCTGCTCCAGCCCATCAGTGCTGTGTCCCCATGGCTGCTCTGAGCAACAGCCACAGCGCAGCCACCCCGGGCCCTGGCTCCCAGGCCAGCTGGGGTGGCTGGACGGCCTACGCCTCACATCCAGTCACCTGTGCGGTCCCTGACCCCTGTGGGGATGTAGCTGGGAAGTTCCTGGCAGGGCAGCCGGCAGCCAGCAGGCTTCACCTCCGGGCCTCTTCCGAGAAGCTGTGCTCGTCCTGCCGTCTACCACCATCCCCCACGCCATCCGCAGTGCTGGGCTGCGGTGCTGGGCACGGCCCCGCATCCAAGGCCAGCAGCTGCCCTCACCGTTTCCTCTCAGGAAGGGGTCCAAGCCATGATGACAAAGGAGAACAGCTGACCCCTGGCCCGGGGTCAAAGGCCATCAGCAGCCACTGAGGGTCTCGCTGCATGGGCAGCCAAGGCCCAGAGAAAGGCCCTGGTCAGCATGTGGATCCTTTGTGGCCAGGAGGCAGGGCTGGGCTGTTTCCAGGAAACCTGGTCCCAGGCAGCGCAGGGACCCATGGAAAGTGACAGCCTAAGCACCCCAAAGTCCCCACAGCTGGCTCTACATCTGATCGGCATGCTGAGGGTCCCCATGCACTGCCCTCTGGTAGAGCCCACCCAGAAGCCCCTCCCAGAGCCCACACACCATATCCAGGAACCACAGTCACCCCTCGGTGTCCCCAGAGATCTGTTCCAGCACCCAGTCAGACACTAGAACCCACAGACGCTCAGGTCCTTCTACAAGACAGCACAGTATTTGCTCAGTCTACTCATGGCCCACCGTGTACTTCCCCTTGCAGACCCAGGTCCAACCCAGAGCTTCCTCAAGGAGCTGCATCCCAGCCCTTTCTGTTTATTTATTTTGAGATATGGCCAGGCTGGGCTAGAACTTGCAATCCTCCTGCCTCAGCATCTCAGAGTGCTGAGATGACAGGCATGCTCCCCACACCCCACTTCTACTGTATACTAAGCCATCTGCGGTCTCTTCCATGCCTAGCCCAAGGTCAGCACTATGGCAACAGCTGCCCTACTGCGGACAAGAAAATCACGTCTGTGCAGGTTCAGGACAGATGTGACTCTTTCCCAGTGATTTTGAGCCGCTGTTGGCTTGGTTCGCAGGTGCAGAACCAGGGCACAGACAGGGAGGCCGGAGAGGTCCCAGGACGCCCATGGCTGCAAAGACTTGGCCCGCCCCTGTTCCCAGGGAGCTCAACACAGCACCTCTGTCAAACAATGGTGCTTGTCACTAAGGAATGAGGAAAAGGTGTGCCGTCGATCCACATGGATTGGGATTTGTTCATGGACGGAGTGGAAAAATGGCGACTTCACGTGATCTGGTGAGTATGATATAATATACATGAATTACCATACTCTCACCTGCAAGAGCATATTCCCAGGTTAACTGCATACCTGTATGTCGTTACAGGAGTACAACCCATTATCTATTATAATAAAGGACTAAACCTATGATGATAACAATGTATGTACCCAGCACACTTCTGTTCTTCCACCAGCTCTGCTGAGTTTAAAATTAGCATTCCCCACTGTCCCCACTGAAATGTCAGCAGGTGAGCTGGCGAGTGTCAGACCGGTCACCTGCACTTCTGCCCAGTGTAGGACATTCTCACCCCTGGAAGGAAGCCCCAGGCTCACTAGAGCCAGCCCCGACCCTCCCTCCTGTCCCATTGAGCGGCTCCTGCCTCCGGGGACTCGCTGGGTCCCGCAGAGACTCGGACCCCATGACCTCCTGTGCCTGGCTGTCCCCCAGCACCTCAGACCCAGTTGCTTGGACTTCCGGGAAGAGGGCGGAGTAGTGCGCAGCTGGGAAACAGCTTCCCCAAGATTTGGTGTCCAGACGCTGGAATATGGCGACAGAAGGGGGAGAAGGAGGGAAATGGGTCCCAGCCCAAAGTGAGAACTGAAGCCCATGGGGAGAGCGAAGAGAGACCTCAGTGAAGAAGGAGGAGAAGGCAGGCGATGGCTCCTCCTGCAGATGTACAGCGACCTCTGGTGACCCCAGAGGCCTCCATGGAGAGACGCACCATGGGACAGAGCAGTGAGCGCAGTGGACCACAGTGGCTGGTGAGCTGTTCAGGTTCAGATATCCTCCAGGAGGGGGCAATTGGCCGGTAGGGGCCACCTGAGCTCGGTACTCAGCGCAGCTGCCGGCCGGCTCCAACCACCAGCTCCACGCCAGGATCGGGCTGCCTAGTTCAAGCCAGCAGGACGTCCCAGCTCCGTGTGTCCCCAGTTCCTCATGTACAGCTGCGGCTGTGCCATGAGGCAGCCACCCCTATCTGCTGGGCCTCGGGGGGCGTCCATGGGGTGCTCATCGCAGCCCTGAAGCACATCTTGCTGTAGGCATGACTGTCTGGTCTCCATCTTCCCAGCTCACGGACCCCAGCTCTGATATGACCTTCAGCCAGCACAGAGGTACCAAAGTAGCCAGGCAGTGATAACCTGCAGTCCTTCAAGGGCCCCTCTATCACTCAGCCACATCCCCTGTTCAGCCCCCACCCCAACTCCACAAGGAAGGTGTGACCCTGACCCTGTCCCCTTGCTGAAAACAGGAAACTGAGATCCTGGGGCTGAACCACTCCTCCAGCTGGGACTCGGACCCAGGGTCCACGCACAAACCCCTTCACACCCCGCTCTGGGGGCTCCTGAGAAGTAACCGGCAGCGGCAGGCCCAGCCCCGTGCCCACCCACAAAGCCATGAAACTCAAGTACAGCACACCCTCCTGCTCATGCCCCCATCACCCCCACAGCTGCAGCAGCTGCTCAGCGCCCCAGCTCCTGCCTGCCCTCCCTCGACATAATTAGCTCAGGCCCATCAGCACATTCCTGGGCCCCAAGGAGGAAAGCACTTCTCACCCGCTGACATTTGAATGTGCTGGAGGAAGAGGTGCGGCCAGGCTGAGACTCCCTGGCTCTGCTGCCCCCGGGGACAGCTGCAAGTGCAGGACCCTGTGAGGCTGTGGGGACACTGCAGGTGACACGCGTGACACCTGTGCATCACCCCTGAGGTCAGGTCTCAGGGTGTGGTTTGGGCCCCTCTGCCAGTGTCAGGCCCAGGACCCCCAGACTCAAGCCTGGAAGCTGGGCAGGACAGGGCCAGTGGCCCAGCTGGGAGAGCCCAGGGAGGACCTGCCAGACACCTCCCAGGGGCTTATCTACCTTCATGAAGTCTGTTCCATTTATTATGGGCTTTCCCCAAGAGCAAACGTGAATCCCATTTGGCTATGACGCGGGCTCTGAACTGCTGGCAGTTCTGCCGCCTTCTGGGCTTAGCGGAGAGAGCTGAATGGATGTGGCTGAACCATGACTGGACGCCTCTCGCTGAGCACTGCAGCCGCCTCTCTGGCTAGGGAGCCTCGTGTGGGCCCCAGGCTCCTGGCTCACCTGGCAAAACAACAACTGAGGCCCTCCAATGCCTACCCCTCTTCCAGTCCCCCACAGCCCCAACTCCTGCAGGTGACCTTTGACCCCACCACCCTGGGCATCCTCGCTCACTCCTCCGCAAAGTCCCCACCCCCGCTCATGTGCTCCTTCCCCGCCATGCTGATGTATGGCAGACCGGGCCGTGGTGCTCAGGTGGCCCATCTTCCTCAGAATGAGCTCAGGGTGCACACAGGAAACTGAGGCTGTAGAGGAGGGGTGGGATGTGAGACCCAGCTTGCACCTGAGTCACCCACCTTGGCAGGAAGGACCCTTGGGATGCCCAGGAGGCATCCACAGGACAAAGCCACCTGACCAGAATCTGCCCAGCAGAGCCCGGCAAGGGGCCAAGGAGCCCCTGAGGCTGGAGTGGGCGCCCTGGGGCCCCTGGGGTGGACAGCTGCAGTGGTATGGAAGTTGGGAGACATGGGCACCAGGGATAGTCGGAAAGGTGCCAGCCAGCAACTGTCCAGAGATATCGTGAGCTGTTCCTTTACTCTAACCTCCATGTTTAAGACTATTGGGCACTGGGTGAGCTGTCAGCCTATCCTCACGATGCCAGGCTCCTCGTGGGCCATAACCCTGGGGGTGCGACCTGCCTGGGATGATGCCCAGGGGCAGGACTGATGGGGGTGGGGCCTCTCGGGCAGGTGGCCTCCCACACCCCCTGCTACTGCTGTGAGCCCTGCACATAGTAGGTGCATGGAAGCTTTTGGGGACTGAGGCCTGAGCCAACTCAAACAGTTAGGGTCACCACTGTCCTCCGTGAGCCAGGCTCCATCCTGAGGTAGGGACACTGAGGCCCACAGAGGGACATGGCACTGGGCGGGTGTTGGTCAGTGATGAATGAGATGGGCGCTGGGCACAGGGTGGTCCTAGCAGGAAGGGAGGAGGGCAGGGCCAGGCACTTATCTGTGAAGCCCCTGATCCGCCCAGAGCTGGAAACAGGAGCTGGGGCAGTGGACAGACAGCACCCAGGTCTGCGTGAGGTGACATGTGCAGGGCCTGGCCCAAGACCCTCGGCCAAGAGCACCCTTTTCCTGGCTCAGCACCACAGCTGCTCCGCATGGCACTGCTCAGGAGAGGCGTGCAGCTCCACCCTCGGGCGCGGAGAGAGATGGCGCTCTGAGACAGGTCAGATGCTGCAGCCAGCCGCCCAGCACTGCATCGCAGGTGCTGACATGGGGCCAGGCTGGCCAGAGACTCAGCAGGCACCGCAAAGGTCAACCCAGCAATGACTGAGAGCCAGGCCGCTGTGGCTCAAGGACCAGGAGGACACCTGCCATGCACTGCGGTCCAGGCTTCTGCCCTCCAGGTCACTGACCAGCACAGGTGCGGGGTGACATGGGCCTGCCACCCCCACAGCACAGGGGCCTGGGCTTCTTGCTGTGTCTGGGCACAGCTCCTGAGCCGGGTCACCGCACAGGACTTGGGTCTGCACGGTGAGCTGTCACTGTCACTCTGAGCACCACTTGGACCCCTATGGATCTGCTTGTCTGCTCTGATCTGGGTGCAGGAGGGTGAGATCTCCAGCTGTAGCCACTTTGTGCCAAGGGACAGCCCTGCATGGGAGGAGAGTTGGCAGGGGGGAGTAGGGGTGCAGCCTGTCAGGGTGCCCATGCTCTGAAGACCCATGAACCTGCGGTATGCCCTGCAGAACTCCAAGCACAGCACTGTGCTTTCCAGAAAACACTCCTGGGGACCAGAAATCCCAGTCAGCCCCACGCCTGGTGCTTCTGGCCTGGGGACAGCTGCTAAGTTATGGCTTCACCCTGGTTCCCACGCAAAGCCTGGTTGCATGGCGGAGCTCAGGCCAGTGAGGCTCACGGCCCCTCTTCCACTCTGCCCCCAACTGGGAACCGTGCTGTTCCTTCCCAGAGTGCCACGTGCCAGCAGGAGAGGAAGCAGCTCCTGCCTAGGGTAGGTGGGCAGCTGCTGGCTTCCTCCTGCCCTCTGCCCCCACCACTGCAGGGTTCCAAGAAGAGCCACTGGTTCCCAGCGCCACTGCCAGGCAGGCTGCATAGATTTCACCTGCTGACCCCAGGCTTGGACCAGGCTTGGGGTGGCAGGGTTGGGGACAGAGCCACCTATCCCATCACAGGGCAGCAGTCACCCTGGGTTTCCGTCATCCTGTTGCTCTGATTGTGCCTGCTAGGAGGACAGGGGACTGGAACAAAGCCACAGGTGGTGACAGGTGCAAGGCCAGCAGAACCTCTGCTGGTGAGGTCGTACAGGGCTGGGACTACTGGTATTTTCTTCCTTCACCTGATCCTCTGGCTGCACCCGTGTAACCGCATGCCTGGCTCCAGCCAGTCCCTAGAAGCTGCCAGCCTTCTGGTCCACTACCAGCAACAGGGGCTCGCCCAAAGCCCCTCTCCGGTCCAACCTGCTCTCGGGACTTGGCAGCAGCTTTCTGCACTGACCAGGCCCTGCAGGGACACAGCACACTGTCTGCCTACATGGTCACCACCTTTCACACTGACCATAGGATCTGAAATATGGGGGAGACTACAGGGGGTGCATGCCACATGGGCCTCCAGGCTGCACCCAGCCCATGCTACAGGATACCCAGGAGCGCCCTGCTGGCAGAAGGGGCTTTGGCTGCCTCCCTGCACACCGGGGAGAAGCTGCATCCAGCAGTTCCTGGCTGCTCCAACCCTGCTCCTTCCCGCACTTCTGCCCACGCATCTCAAAATAGCACGGGGCACAGAGCTTTCAGCCCTCCTCACTGCTGACAAACTGGAGACACAGAAAAGCCTTGAGGGCTAGAACCCAGCGGGGAGGCACTGCCACCCAGGGCATCGCCCCGGCCCAGCAGAGCTTGTTCGCCCTGGTGCTGCCCCGAACCTCACAGAGTCCAGGGTAGGCAGAGCAGTACAGCTCGAGTCTGCTCAGCTTAGTACAGGAGGACAGAAGGAAACTGGACCGCAGCCCTGGGGACGCAGCGTCCCAGCCATGGGAAGGCTGGCGTGGGATGAGAGTGAACGCACGGCTCTGTGACAGCACGTTTGGTGACACCACAGGCAGCTGGCATCCTTTGTCCTGAGAGTCTGTGGGGATCTTTTTTTTCTTTTTTTGCCCTTTTGAGACAGGGTCCTCATTGCCTTGAGTGGCCAGCCATGCCCTCCCCTGCCCAGTAGCCCCTGGGCAGGGTGAGCTCCTGCAGCCCAGCCCCCTGCCAGCCTGCTCTTGTGGCACCCCCACCCCTGCACCCCTTCGAGGGAGGAGACCCCCCCAGCCCTCAAGCCAAGCGCTGATCCCCTGGAAGTGCCTCACCTGCAGAGTGGATGAGGGTCACCATGGCTGCGGTGGCCTCTGGTCACACCCTGGGAGGGACACATCCCTTCTTGGGATGTTTGCTTTGCAGCACAGCTGTCTGGGCTGTGTCTGGTAGCACGTGCATGGGGAGCACACAGCTCCTTCGCCCACAGCTCTAAGTTTTCTATAGGCCTAGGAGTGGCCCCCTGCCCCTCTCCATCCAGCCCTGCAGCCTGGCCTCACCCTGACCAAATCCACGTCCCTCTCCGAGCCTAGAAGGCACCTGACCTCACCACACATACACACACACACGGGACACACATCTTCCGTGGCCACAGCCCCCTACACTGCCAGCTGCACGTGGGGGCGGGGGCAGCCTCTCCTTATTGTCTTAGGCGCCAGCCCCTACTGGCCCCAGACAGGTGACTGAAGGAGTAACGGCTCCGGCCGCCCAAATGTCTCCCATGTGCCACTCAGATAAGGACCTTTGATCCAGAGGCTGCACCCGGCTCAAGGCACAGAGCAAGAGGATCCGCCCCGAGCCAGCCCTGTGCTGGCTACTCCCAGGCCGCCAGCCCCCTGGGAAGCTCAAGCCTCCCCAAGTGCAGATCAAAGGCCAGTCCTCCACTCCAGAGGCCGATGACAGAGATAAGCAGGGCAGGGAGGCGACCACAGGGTCACTTCACACGCTCACAGGCCACCCGAAGCGATAACAACCCGCCAGGTCAGATCTGTGCCTGCGGATCCTCCTCGCTGGTCCCAGAGCCTGGCTGAGGGGCCAAGGAGGCTCAAAGGCTCCCCACTCACCAGGGAGGGGGGTTCTGGGAGCCTCCCAGGACATCACTCATGCTGATGGGACAGGGCCAGGGGGCTCACTGTCCCCTCAGACACAGAGGGTCGGCTCAGAGAGTGAGGGGAGCTGCCAGTGGACACGTGAACAGGGACCCTGTAGACCAAGGAATGGAAGAGTCCTCCACCTGGACGCCTAGGCTGGTGCTCTGGCTGTGGCGAGCGCACTGCACAGCCCCCAGAGTGGGCCGCAGGTTGTGGGACTCCCTGGGAGCCTCGCGGGTCACTGGGAAGTGGGGGAGTCGTGCACCCCGGCCGATGGCGAGGGCCAGGCCCCAGCTCCCAGCCAGAGGGAGGCAGGAGTGATACGAGGAAAAGCAGACTGCAGAGAGAAGGGGACAGGGCTCGGAGCAGGCAGGGAGGGAGACCACGGCGGGGATCCTCCCACAGGGGGAGGTCACCCGGCGCTGAGGGGCTGGGCCATCATGACTCAGTGTCCTGTTGGTCCAGCTGGGCCCCCACACCACAGCCCCTGTGCCCCGGGGATGGACCTCATTCCTTCATTTCCCATCACCCTCACCCTGTGCTCCTTCCCAGCATCCCACCCGGGGCTTTCTCGGGGACAGCGAGATGTGAGGGCCCTGGACGCTGACACCCTGGACACAGTCTGGCCACGCTGTGTGAGAGCAGGCGGGTGCAGTGGCTGTGCTCGCCCGCACTGCGAGGTGGGGTTCAGTGGGACTTCTGTGCTCATGCTCTTCTGGTTGCATGCTCGCTCGGTCGGCCTTTTGCCAAGGACGCACGCAGTGACCAGCCCAGCCACGCTGTGCTACCCACACTGCCACCTGCATGCAGCCTCAAACACCCGGCGTCCCTAGTCTCCACTGGTAGTGCTCGCTGTTCCTGCGGGATCCTTTGCGGGGTGCAAGGACTGTGACCCCTCAGGAAACCCCCTCCGGGCATGCGCAGGCCCTGCTCCTGCCCCCCTCGCCCACGCCACGCTGCTGTCTTCCTCTTGGGCCCAGAGGCGGGGCGGCCAGGCCTGGGAAGATGGTCTTCCCGGCTCCTGAGCCTGTAGTCCTCTGAGACGCTGGGGACTGGGCTCTAACGCCTTGGAGTTCTAGGTGGTTTCCGCGGCTCAGGACTTCTAACCTCGGCTTCTGGTTTCCCACATGGGGAGAAGGCCGTGGCTCTGGGCCAGACACTGCCCAGTGGCTGCTGATGACCGCATGGGGAGAAGGGCACAGGGGACGCGGGGTGCGGGCACAGGAAGCCGCCGCCTGCCTCATCCTTGCAGCCCAAGATTTGGCCTCCGCAGGGCCCCTGACAGGGAGGGGGACAACGGCCCCCCGGTCCTGGGCACTCTCCACCAGGGCTGCCCTGAGCCTCGCTCCAGGGGCCCAGGCTCCTTCCATGGGGACCCAGACAGCCAGGTCTCTGCTGGTCACGATCATGTGGGCAGAGCAAACGTCCAGGCCTGGGTCCCGGCTGGGGGTGGGGCACTGGGAAGGCGCTGCTGGATGCAGGATGCTAGACTGGAGGGGACCCCAGGGCCAGGCACTCTGCCCAGAGCTGCCCAGGGTGACCCAGGAGGCGGAGGGGCCAGAGACAGCTGCTTCAGGGCTCCGCCGCCATGAAGGCAGCCTGCAGAAGCTCTGTTCACCCCGAGCCTCCCTCCCTGTGAACTGCCCCTCACCCCAAGGCCTCATCCACTTTCCTAGCAGCCTCAGTAGCAAGCATGTCCCATCATGGCACCTGGTCAGTGATGGCCAAGCGTGCTGAAGCTGGGAAATGCTGTGCACACCTCACTCTGTTCTAGTGCACAACTTGCACAACCACGCCCAGCCACCTGCTGCAAGTGTCCCTGTCTGTAGACCTTGAAGGGGAAAGGTTCAGGTCATCTCTGGCCCAACCTTAGGGCCACAGGGGAAAGGAATTTTGGTTCACTGATCTGGTGGCTTTGGATCCTGGGTCCCCTGGCCGGATCCTCCCTATGGCAGCAGAGGGCTTTCCGACTATCATGGAGCCCTATGTGGGTCAAGATTAGAAGTTACTCAGTGCCAAGCTCCCAGGGGGTCCACCTGGGGCGGGGGTCCGGGAGGAAGAGAGCAAAGCCAGGTGCAGAACTGTAAACGTCCCCTTCCGCACTTCACATGTAAGGACAAGGTGGAGGGGTCCATGCCCAGGGCATTTTCTGTAACCCAAGCACCCAACACATCACCGCATGGGCAACGGGAAATGGGCCGCGCACACTCTGCTCCGCTCCCCGCTGTAACCCAGGTCTCCCGGCCACCACACTGTCTGCTCACGTGCATCTTGAACACTGTTTTCACGTGGAGGAGTTGCTCGGGATGCAGAGCTCCAAACACATTTTGCAAGGGCAGATCGCTTACGACTGGTTGCATACACTCCTCACAGCTGTCTGGTAACTAAGGCAAGTTTGCGCTTTCAAACTACCACTAGGGGTGGCGGCAGCAATGCACGCACCTGTAATAATCCCAACACTAAGGCAGGAGGATCGCCAAGCGTTTGAGGCCAGCCTGGGCTCCATAGGGAGACCCTGTCTCAAAAGAAAAACAAAAGTTACAATTGACTCCGGCTGAGAAGCAGTTTCCAGGTAGCTCAGGCCCTGGGACCACATCTGGCTCAGTGTAACTGTGTCAAACCAGGGCTCTGGAGCTCTAGCCAGAAAGACAGTGATCCCAGCCTTGTCCCATGGGACCTCAGGCCAGCAGCCTCCCCTGACTGGCTGGAAGGAGGGAGGGAGGATGGCTCCGGAGACACGCAAGGCTAAGGCCTCTCTTCTTGCTTCTCTGCAGTTCTGGTTTCCTGGGTCTCTTGCTTGATACACAGCAGGGACAGTGCTGTCCCCAGACTTCCACGGGGAGCAGGAACAAGCCTGGGTGGCCATCAGCCCGGAGTGCAAGGACAGCTCTGTGTCTGTGGGAAGGGGGTGGGGGCGTGGACGCTGCCTGATTTCCAGGTGAGGCCCTGCCCGTGGTTGCTCTGCCTAGATACCCACTCCTCCGGTGCCGGGGCTGAGCTCCATGTCCATCCCGACCCGGTGCCGATTCTGTCCAGCGACAGCTGAGTGACCGGGCCTTGGAACCCGCAGCTTGATGCCTCTCAGCTCCCTCTAACCTGAGAGGACCTGAGTCGGAACACAGGGGCGGGCGCTGCCCCTGAAGGCCCAGGATGTGGGACAGTGTGGACTCATCCTACGGCAGGACCCCCAAACCCCTCCAGGCTCTGCTCTTAGCCCTGCCAGCCCACCCAGCCAGAGAAAGAGGGCACAGGGGTGCTGAGGTGACCCGGGGACAAAGTATATCCAGGAGTTCCCAGGGTAGGATGGGCCCTCAGGAAAGGGGAGCGGCCTGGACTCCAGCAGAAGCGCCCTCCAGCTCAGCCAAAGGGACTCTAGGGAAAGAGAGGCCAGCGGGGGACATGAGGAGTGAGGTGGCCACCCAGTCCTGCCCTGGACAGAGCACACGTGGCCCAGGGGAGCCAGCACCAGAGACGGCTCCTTGCCAGCTGTCCCCAGGCCTGTGGGACAGAGGTTTGAGCCAGAGGGATCAAGGCTGGGACTGAGCCTGATCTTCCCCTCTCCCCATGTCTATCAGGGAGCCCCGGGGTGATGCAGGAGCCAAGACAGGGGCATCTCCAGCCCACAGGGTGGCAGCAGCTCCAGTCACTGGAGAAAGCTCTCGGTGAGGGTCATGACACCCCATGTACCCTCTGGGCCCTGGACCCAGTGCCCAGAGGAGTGGGCGGCCTCAAGGGGACAGGACATGGCTCTGGGCTGGGACCTCCCCTCCCGCCGGGCTGGAGACTGAGGCCAGGCATAGGCTCTGCAGGGCAGGGCTGGACAGGGCAGAGGGACAGGCCCGCTGGGCTTCATGCAGGGATGCAACGGCCCTGGGGGGAGGAGCTGCGCCAGAGCCCTGGCGGCTCAGGGGATCCGTGCTCCCACAGCTGGGTGAGGCTAAGGGTGCAAGGTCGCTGTCGCTGTGCATGGCCCAGCCCTGGTCAGCACTGCAGGCCCACAGCAATTGCCAGACTGTGCTCAAACTTGCAACCTTCCTGCTTCAGCCTCCCAGAATGCTGGAATGACAGGTGTTCACCACCTACTCACCCAGCTAAAATAGCGTACCTTTCAATGAGATTTTCATCGTGTCAGGGCACCCTTGGAAATAAAACCCTCATTACCCCAATGCACTGGGTTTAAGTGGATTACTGTTTTCAATGAGAAGCTCCTAGCCCTGCCACAGCAGACATGACAAGTCGATCACAGACCCTCCGTTCTGCCTGCTTTGACCTCCTCACAGCTTTCTGGCCCCCACCACTGTCCTTGCTCACATCTGCCTGTCATGTGGCGCACTATGTGGCCAAACTGTGCACCTCCTCTGCCATCTCTGGTGCTGAATGGAGCCTGCTATTTTGGAGGAGCCCACAGGGGCTGCTGGGAGGTCCCCAAGGTCCCTCCTTTTTGCCACTGTGATTCAGACACGGGTAGGGGAGGGGATGGCCTTACCCAAGGCTCCAGTGTAAATTCTGCCACTGTCAGACCTTAGCCCAGAGGGAGGACCTGCTAATCCTCCATCCAGAGGGCTCAAGGTGCAGTCACAGCCAACAAGACAGGATGGGCTGAGAGGCTCCTAGGAAAGAGGGCTGTTCAGCTCCTTCTCCTTGTGAATGGAGAGTGTGTAGAGATGATACCTGGACTTTCTGCAGCCCTTTTGCCACCAAGAGGAAAGTCATTTGGAAGAGGAGCTAATGTGACTGAAGGAAGAAGAGGGGAAAAAAGCAGGGCCCTTGGTGACCCAGTGGGCACCAAGTCAAACCAGCCCTCACCTCCAGAACACCCATGTTCCACAAACTGCATTCTTTGTGCTGTCCACCAATGCACTGGACTGGATTCCTAGCTGGGACCCTTTGCCATGTGGTCTGGGCTGACCTGAGCTCAAGTCCCAAAGCACAGTTGCCAGCTCCCTCCCAGGACAGAGGACACCCCAGGGACCCCAGCCCAGGCCCAGGGGCACATCTGCACAGGCTGATCAGCACATTCCATCCAGCTCAGTCCCTCTTGGCACACGCCAACAATGTGCCTCCATAGCCCTCTGACATGGGCCCCAGCTACCGTGTGTCTGAGGAGAAAGCCAAGGCCCAGAGAGGTCAATCGCCTGCCTGAGGTCACAGAGCTACTGGGTTTGAACGGAGAAAGCTGAGCCACAGGACCACACCGACCACCATACCTGTACCTCGTTTCTAAAGCACTGGCCGGGTGCAGGGATTTGCATGAGAGGGAGCATGACAGAAACACGGTGAATTTTCAGTTTTATTTTTGCACTGTCCTGGTGCCTCAATGTCCTGAAACTTTCATGAGCATGTTGACCTGGGGAAGAGCCAGAAGTTGCACGGAGGCAGATCCAGGGGCTGAGGTGGACCAGGGCAGGGCGTCGGTGTCGTGTGTCGGGGAGTTGCCCTCCCATTGACCAGCGCTCTGTGGCAGCAGTCACCGTGTTTTCTATCACATCACGTGAAGACCCTGAGGAAAGAGGACTCTAGAGCTGCTGCAGAAAGTAGCCTGGATGATGGGATGAGTGTGTGAAAGGAGGGGGCATTCAGAGGGGGTGGTGGCAATGGTCTTTCATTGCAATAAACATTTTCTTTAAACATTTAATGTGTATCTTGACCACCCACACCTCTTTGGCCCTGACCACAGCCTGAGGAGTCAGAGCCCCCTGCCTGTCTTGGGGTTGGCACAGCAACCTCTGAGAAGCACAGGAGCTCTTCAGGGTGGATGAACAGGCCCTGGAGCAGCCCGTGCTCAGCCTCGCTGTCCAGGCCAGGAAGGGAAGAGGGTTCCCACCCACGCTGGTCCTGGGACCTGGATCCCCATGCTGTCTGGGGGCCCTGGGAGCCGCCCTGGGTGCTGAGCTCCCAGCAGCTTCAAAGCACCGGCGCCAGTGGGGCTCCCAGGGGACAAGGGCTGCAGGAAGGCATCCAGCCTGGCTGTCAGACCTCAGGAGCACGAGGCCACTTTGGTCTCAGCTGCACCACTGACGGTACAGCCTGGCTGGCTGGGAACCAGGCAGCCTCTCCTGTCCAGGGCCCCGCAGAGCACCCAGAAATGGACGTGCAGAATGAAGCCACAGTGCTGTCCAGAAGCCAAAGGCTCAAATCCCCGGATGATTCTCAGAGCTCCATCGCCCCAGGAGTCACCAGTGGGTGGGGGGCACAAAGCCCACCCAACCACAGGCCAGGGCCTCCATGTTCTCATTTGTAAACAAGAGAAAAGGCTGGGCTGGGCTGGGGCTGGTGGGCAAGGATGCAGTTTGGGCAAGGTCCCACTGTGTAGCCCAGGCTGGCCTCAAACTCATAGCCATCCTCCTGCCTCAGCCTCCTGAGTGCTTGGGTCATAGGTGTATGCCACTATACCCAGCAAGAGAAACCTCTATTCATCCCATTCTGCGGCCAAGGACACTGAGACCCGAAAGGCCCCAAGCTGTTCCCCACGTCCAGTGGTGGTGCAGATGTGTTCCTTGCTCCACCTTGAGTGCCTGGTGCTGAGGAGGAACTGGCAAGGGTGCTGCGCTGGGGGAGCCGGGCTCTGGGGAGGGCACCTGGGTCCCAGGAAGGAAGAGGAGAAGTCCCTGCCGCCACAGCTGCCACCAGGTGCACGTGGTGTTGAAGGGTGGCCAGGGTGGGGTGTGGCGGCATGGGGATGGCCAGACCAGGAAGCAGGGGATACTTGGTCTCCACAGGCTCCCAGGAGCCGCAGAAGGGTCTGTGCTGATGAGAAATACACTCTGGGTGAAAAATGTCCAGCATGGACAGGGCCCAGCGTGGGGCCCCAGGAAAGAAGGGCTGGAATCCCCACGGCAGGCTCTCCTTGTTGCCCAGGGCAGGCTGTCCTCCCACCCTGCTCAGCACACATGACCAACAGAACATCTCCAAGAGTGCATTGTAAACTGTACAGAAGTTGATTCTCTTCCAGGTTCATGAAGCCTAGAGGCAGCTAATAGCCTTAGGCAGCCAGGGTCTTTCTATTTTGTCTGTTCCACATGTGTGGACATCTAGTCCCAAGGTTACCTCATAATCCAAAGTGCCTGCTGGAGTGCCAGCCATCACATTCACATTCAAGCCAGCTAGAAGGAGGAAGAAAAGGATATCCACACGCGTGTGCACCCCATTCTATTTAAGGACACTTTTGCTTACTTTCTATTGACCATAACTTTTATAACTTTGCTATATCTAGCTACAAGGAGGCTTAGAAATGCAGCTTTTATTCCCGGTGGTACCCATGTGGCCAGCTACAAACAGTGAATTTCATTCCTAGGAAGGACTCTGGGAAGTACCTGTCAGTCTCTGTCACACCACCAGCTCCAGAAGATGTGACAGGCGCCGGGCTCCCTGTGTGAAAGGAAGAAGAGATGAGGGTGAGGGCATGAGAGGGGTAAACAGAGGCAGCAGCTCAGCCTGACACCACTGAGTCACCAGCTTGGGGGACACAGGGAGGAGGCTCCCAGGACAGGGACACGAAAGGGACTGGCCCACGACGGGGCCATGTACACATGGCCCACACCCAAATGTGCTCACACGGCTTCCTCCTGTGTCCCCACCTCCGGCCTCCAGGCTGCCCAGACCAGACTGGTGGGGTCTGGAGGGCCCTGGGAGCTGGGGGCCCCAGGCTAGATCCAAGGACACCAGACGGCTCTGTCTCTGTCTCTGTCTCTGGGTCCCTCTGTCTCCCGTGGGACGACCAGAGTGGCCAGAAGTGGGCGGGGCTTCGGAGGTCGCCTGGAGCGGGAAGCAGAGAGTGCACGGCTGGGCCTCTCCCAGCCCCGTCCCTCCATGGGCATTGCTGACCCCAACTCTGCCTTCACTCCGGAGCTCCGGCCTGTGCACGGGGCCTTGCTGGGGTCCCAGCTGCTTCTCCTTCCTGCTGGGTCCCGGTCGTTCTGCTCCCCGACCCACACCTGGAGGGCTAGAGCTGCCCAGGACTCAGCAGGGTCTGAGGGGGAATGAAGGCAGGCCAGAGGGACGGGCAGACAGGCTGATGGACGGAGGATGCCCATCCTGGGCTGCAGGAGGGTCATGAGTTTGAACCCAGCCTGGGCAACTGAGCAACCTGGGAGCCGCGTCTCATACTGAACCTGGAGGGCTGGGGCTGCAGCTCCCTTCAGAGGCCTGGGGTCCGCCCAGACTATGGCAAAAGATGAAAGAGAGAAAGGAAGTAGCGGGCACCCAGCTCAACTAACGTGGGGGGAGATGGCACAGTACCCAGGCTGGATACCGAGGACCCTGGCTGAGACAGGAGCAAGTTTGAGGTCACTGGCTGCAGGGTTTGGGGTCCCCAGGCCAGGGCAGACTTCTCTGTCCCAGCTTGAGAATTTAGGGGTCTGTGGGCTCCTGGGAAGGCGCTGAGCTAAGCATCAGCGTGACCTGCTGCTGGGTGGTCTTGGGCCACTTGCCTACCCTCTCTGAGCCCCATCCTGGTGCCTGGCCTCACACTGACTCTGCCCCTCACATCTCCAATGACCAAGGAGTCAGAGGCTGAAGGCATCCCCAAACCCTTTCTGTTCCTGTCCACCAGGCATGTGGGTGGCATCAGGGCCCAGGTACAGGCCAGGACCTGTCCTTGAGACGGAGTCCTGGGGCAGCGCAGCCAGCCCTGGGCTCCGGGAGTGGGCAGCCTGCTCAGGCCATGGAGCTCTGCGTGCACAGTGAAGGTGTATATCTTGCTGTCGCAGTTCGAGAGCTGCGCCAGGGCTTTGGGGAGGGGCGGTCCTCAGAGCCTCCTGGGTTGCTGTTACCCAATTCTGCATCCAGAGGAGAACTTGGGCCCGCCAGACTAGTGTTTCGTCTAGGGCCACATGTGCCTGGGGGAGGCAGAATTTGAACCCTGGCCTCCTCCTCCAGGTCCTCTGCTTTCCTTGGCCTTGATTCTGGGTTTCTCAGTCCCAAGCACTGAGGGAATCCAGGTGGAGTGCCCCCGGGCTTGCTCCCTCCTCCCCTCTCGCCAGTGGCTCATAGGGGTCTGTGCGTTCACACATTCACTCTGCACGCAAAGCTTCAAACACGAAAGCACCCTCAAGCTGGAGCTTCTGTGCCCCTGGTGGACATCGCGCAGGTCTCACGGGATCCTAAAGGGCTGGGCTGCAGCAGGGTCACCCCAGGAGGCCAGGAGCAGCTAGGCCCCCAGACTTGTGTGCACAGGTGTGTGTGTGTGTGTGTGTGTGTGTGTGTGTGTGTGTGTGTGTATGCATGCATCTCCAGAGCCCAGTCCCTCTGCCTGTGTGGCCTTGGGGGCTTCGTCCTCTCTCTGGGACACAAAATCGCCTCCGGCATGTCCCCTCATATCCTGTGGCAGACACAGCTTGGGAGTGTGGATGTGAGAGCAGGAGGCCGGGCGCCCTCATCGTGCCCACCTGTTCTGTGGTGACACCGGATGACCACCTATACACCAGCACCAGCAAGCGCCAGCTCTGGTCTGAAGGAGGCCTGGCCTCCCTGGGCAGCCCCAGGAAGCAAGCCCCAGGCCACACAGGACCTCACCCCTGGAAGGACCAGGAACCAGAAACACTGTCTCTCTGGAGACCGGTGTGCTGTGAGCTGGGCCTCCAAGCCGTGAGCAGTGCAGTCTACTGCTGGAGCCACCCAGGCTGCCACGGTTCTTCCTGGCAGACTAAGACACGGGCAATGACCCTGGAACTCAGGAGAGAGCCAGGCCCGCCAGCCTCAGTCATCTTTTGGGGAGCACATCCTGAGTCCATTGGCAAAACCTGACCCACATAGCCCGACGCACAGCAAGGTATCAGGGCTGAGCCTGTCTCTGGGAGCCCGGGCCACCTCCCTGTCCTGGCACACTGCCCCTGCACTTTACTCACGGGATCCCACTGGGCCCTCATGGCTCTGTTTTTCTGATAACAGATGGTTGCCGGGGAACCCACTGTGGCTGAAAGCCAGGCCTTGCTCTCCTCTCCATGCCTTGGCCTCCCAGTGGCCTCGGGAGCCCCGAGGAGCCCCCACCACCTGGGGGAGCCTGGCTGCTGCAGAGAGAATACGGGGCCCAGGCCCCAGGCAGTAGCTTCCTCCTGAGTGGAAGCAGCTCCTGTGCAGGGCACACGATGTAGCTGGCACCCAGGAGAGAGGAGCCAGTCCTCAGCTTGGTGCCCTGCCACCCCCAGGAGCCACTGCTTGGCACTGAGGATGGGGGCATTGCCCAGCGCTGGGCATGGTATAGACAGCTCGGCATGGTGAGCCCTGCCATTGGGACTGTGCACCTGTCCTGGCACCAGGGCAGCTGACACCCTGCAGGCACGCACCCTGCTCTGTGACAGCACGGCACCTTGGCCTGGCACTCCTCAGGCCTGTCCCCTGAGAAGGCGTGACGGTGCCACAGGCCTGAGGGTGGGTGACCTCGGTCCCCATTCCCACACCATCTAGTCCGCAGCCACCTGCCTCGCCAGCCCTTCCTGTAGGTCGCGTCTTCTTTGCAGCCCTTTCACTGTGTGCTGCGGGACATGGAGGCCAGGGAGACGCGTGTGCCCACTCCTGGTTTGCTCCTCTGGTCTAGCCCACCTGTCCCAGGGTGAGAACAGAGGCACAGAGAGGGGACATGCCCTGCCGAAGGCCACACAGTGAGACAAACTGCCAGGCCTTGGACTCCATGGTACTTCCTGATCTTTCCAGACCCCAGCCTGCCTGCAAGCCCTGGGTCTCACGCTGCGGCCCCAGGGTGGCTGCGCCAGGGTCTTCTCAAGGGTCCTTAGAAATGCACCTTTCCGGGCCCCTCTGGACCTGAACCTCTGAGGACAAGGCCCACGCAATGGGTGCCTCGTTCAGCCCCACAGGGATGGCCGCTGTGATTCTGGGGGACACTGGGCAGTTCCCAGGTCTGGCCGCTAGAGGGAGGCAGAACCCAGTTATACTGCCGTGGGTCCCAGGGCTAAGCAGGTGTCCTGGCACCTGGCCGGGGTGACCCCCAGGTCACCTGCTCATGGGGCTTGGGAGAGGGGCACCATTCGTCAACTAGAGCTCTGTCACCCCTCAGGGGCCAGGTTGTACCAGAGCTACTGCAGCCTCAGCAGAGCCCTGAGCCCTCTGAGCCATGGGCTCCGGGTGGGGATGTTGGGTCTCCCTGGCTCCCAGCCTCCTGATGTCTTCAGCAAGACATTAGCCAATGTCTATGGACCTTCAGGAGGCACCGAGCTACCTTCTCTCATAGAGGCTCAGAAGTTGAAGGAGCTGATACCAGGTTAGGGGGGGCCACAGAGAAGGTGATTAGGGTGCTCAGGGCTGCTCAGATGGGGGGCCAGCCAGGAGGCCTTCCCAGAAGTGGTTTCCCAATCTTCCCTGCAGGGCCCTTCTGCACCAAGTCCCAGATCGCTGCTCTTCCACCAAGCTTGTGAGTCGATCAGATGCCACGATCACCACTCCGGCTGGGACTGGCATGATTCCAGATCTCTCCAGCCACGAGGGTTCCCCTCTCTCGGCACAGGGACATCCTACAGAGCCCATCTGTGACTGTCCCAAGCTCTGCAGTGCCCAAGGCTCAGAGCAGAAACACCCAAGCCAGAGTGGCCCAGCCTCCAGGCTTCCCACAGCATTCCCTGTGCAAGACATATGATCCTTGTCACACTGGTGGTGGCACAGGAAGGACAGATATGCTGTGAAGGACGAGGGGCGGGCACAGAGCAGACGCACTGGCCATTCCCCTGGAGAGAAGCTAGAGCTACCCAGAGGAATGGACTATGCCTCCCTCAAGAGGAGCACATCCCACAGCAGAGCTGGAGCCGCCTCTCCCTGGAGCAGAACTGAGTGCCATCAGGAAGGTGGCGGAGGTGCTGCTGCTCCCACAAGTCTCAGAGTCAGGGTCAAGGTCAGCATCCCAACCATTTCCTCCCCTCAACCCCCACATCGGTACACCAGAGAGCACAACTGCATTCCTACAGGCACCGCCCCACCTCTTACCATCTGGGAGACCCAGGGCTTGCGGGAAGGCTGGGCTCTGCAAAGATCAGGAAGTACCATGGGGTCCAAGGCCTGGCTGTTCATCGCACTGTGTGGCCTTGGGCAGGGCACATCCCCTCTCTGTGCCTCTGTTCTCCCCCCAGGACAGGTGAGTAAGAGGTCAAACACAGCTCTTTAGGCAGACAGAGCAAGGCCATGGTGCTGGTGATGGTGGTGGTGGTGATGGTGATGGGATTGGTGGTGGTGATGGTGGTGGTGGTGATGGTGTTGGGAATGGTGATGGTGGTGATGGTGATGGTGATGGGATTGGTGGTGGTGATGGTGGTGGTGGTGATGGTGGTGGTGATGGTGGTGGTGGTGATGGTGGTGGTGATGGTGGTGGTGGTGGTGGTTATCAGGGCAATGACAATGACCTAAAGCATGAGCACAGCCGTTCAAGATCCCTGCTACTATTACCTGCTTTTACATTTCCTTTCCTTCTCACCAACCCTGAAGGTTTTGGCTGAGGGACCAAAGCAGGGACCCCAGGGTTCCCTCACATCCCTGCCATGCACTGGGGCGGGGCCTGGGCTTTGGAATCTTCCTGACCACCCATCACAGTGCCCAGTGCAGCAGGGATGCAGGTGAGAGCCACCTTCCAACAGACTTGCCCTCCTGTGTCCTAGAACGAGAGCCTCGATGGCCTCCACAGACAGCCGGGGTGGAGGCTCTCTCTCTGTCACCCCTGCCACATCCTGTACACCTACAGCCCAGGCTCAGGTGCCCAAGGAAACCTGGGAAAGGGGCCGCTGAGTAGCTTCCAGCGCCAGTCACCTGCAAAGGTAACACTGCTCCTACGCCCCAGCCAGAGCAGACAGACACCAACTCAGGCAGCAAGAGCGTGTTCCGCAGGTTTAAGGAAGAGAAAGCCACACAGCGTCAACTTGGCCAGAGAGCCAGCAGCTCGGTTCCACTTTCTCAGGAGAGATTACATCATGGGCCGCTGCCCGGCTTGGGAGGTCCCCTGTGGGGAGCTTGGGCAGTGACAGCCTCTGCCCCGCACATCAGTCCTGACCTCCAGGGCCAGGGACCGTGGCTCCTCGCTTGGGTTCCTGCCGCTCCTGGGCGCGGGACAGGTGCTGGCCTCCTCACAGGAGCCTCCTGTGCGTCTGATTCCCCTGGGCGCTGCTTCTTGGAGAACCTGAAGAAACCCACTGAAACCCAGTGAACCCTGGGTGGTGTGAGGGACACTGGTGTCTCCTGGTCAGCACCAATGCCTGTCCAGTCAGGAGGTCTTCCAGTGTGAGGTCCTGCTTCTAAGACCCTGTGGGAGGTGCTCGGGTCCGAGATCCTCCAGCTGGAGGTGGACACAGGGCCTGGGGGTCCTGCTGCGTGTCTCCCAAACCAGCTTCCTGTAGAAGCAGCCCATTCTGCTAGGTGTGGTGGCACCCAGGAGGTTGAGGCAGGGGGGTCATCACAAGTCCTAGGCCAACCTGGGCTACATAAGTTCAAGTCCAGCTTGAACTCCATGGGGAGACCCTGTCGGTGTGTTCTAGGGCTCCAGCCACCTCAGGTTTGTCTTTTAGTTTCGATGCATTCTCTCCACCTTTGAAAGAGGAAATGGTCAAGAGACCTCAGAGCGGGAGGTTTTCATTTGTTTGGGTTTTTTTAACCTTCAGTGGTGACAGCAATAGCAGCTGTCCTTCCACATTCTCCCTGCGGAGGGACGGTGCCGCCTGCGGCTCCAGAAGGGGCCTTAGGAAGAGAAGCAGGACCAGGCCCGGGGCCATGCAAACCCAGCCCCCAGGCTCGGGAGCGTGGAGGTGTGGGCTGCCTTGTTGTATGTGGTCTGTTTGAGGTACTGGAATTGAACCAGGGCCTTTGCACTGAGCTCCACCCCCGGCTCTTTTTATTTATTTTTTATTTTTAGTCAGGGTCTCTCTAAGTCACTAATTGGCCCAGGCTGACCCCAAATTTGCAACCCTCCTGCCTCAGACTCCCAGAGCGCTGGGGTTATAGGTGTGTGCCACCGCACCTACCTGCTGCTTGTGCTCTGAGGTATGTGCTCCTCACGCATGGTCACAATGCAGCATCAGGATGTGGTGTGACCTCCTGGCTTGACTGAGGTATGGACCGACACCCACGGAGTGGGTGCTGCCAGGCGATGGGTGATGCAAGGCCCTCACAGCTCGCCCTGATCTCCACCCTTGGAGAGCCCCTGCCAGAGAGAAGAAGGGCCCCAGACACCAGGGGAACGGAAATGGCACCGCTGCCGTGGCCAGGCCCCCACTCCACCCTGCCTCACTCTATGGCCAGGGAGGTGCAGCTCCGCCTCTGGACCAGCAGCTCCTCACAGACGTGTGGGGCTCTAGACACCCGGGGGTCTCCAAAGCCGGGCACTAGACTTCACATCCAGGATCTGTGGCTTCCCGCTGAAGGACCCTGGCCAGGTCTGTCGACTACCCCGTGCCCGTTTCCCCACTTGTAAATTAGCACCAGCACCGCAGCGCCCACACTAGACTTGTCATGAGGATCAGAGGAACAGATCACTACGAGGGTGCCTAAGCTTGAGCTAGGGTTAAGTGCACACAAAACGACATGTCACGGTTTGTGTCTAGATGTCCTCTCGGATCCTCGTGCACTGACAGGATTGCGGGGATCGGGGAACGCGGATCACGCGGACCACCACAGCAGGCTTGTATTAGGAGGCGGGCCTGGAAGGAAGAGGCCGTCGCCGTGGGTGTGGCCTGGAAGGGTACCGCCCCCAGCTCCTACCGCCCCTGTTTCCTGGGCGATGCAGGGTCCTGACCCACTCTCGGCTGGGCCTTCCCAGCAGGCTGTCCTGCCTGGAGCCTGCCCACTGCGGACCAAGAAGTGAGCCAAAATGCACTTCTCCTCCCTTCCCTTGCGGGTGCCTGAGTAAGCATCATGGGAGTCCCTGGCCCTTCTCTGAGCAGCGCCTTCCGGGAGCGGCTCAAAGGCGTGTTTCCCCGGGAACCCACAGAGGCACAGCTGGTCAGCCCCCGACAGCATCGCCACAGGCAGCCTAGGGACAGGGCCCCGGGAGCGACCTCATCGACTGGTGTCCAAGGGATAGAAACAGGCCCTTTGCTAAGCCCATCTTCTTGAAAATCAGCCTAAAATACCATTTTCTCTGTTTTCCCTTAAGATACATGATAAAATGCGAGTGCATGTCCTTGAACATAGCACTGTCCAGAGTGGATCGGGGGAGGAGGTGGGCTGGGGATGTCGGGCAGAACCCTGTCGTTCATCAAAGGCCTTTGAGGGTGGGATGGGCACAGGGAAGAAAACTTGAAGAAATATCTAGAAAATGTCCCAATTTGGTTTAAAGAATACCCTACACCATAGATCTAAAAACTTAATGAATATTAAGCTCAAGAAAGGTGAATAAAACCACAAGATGAATTCTAATCAAAGTACTTAAAACTAGTGATAAAAATAAAATCTTAAAAGCAGCCAGGAGCAAAAGAACAAAGGTAGGGTTGTCTGTGATGGGAAGGCTTAAGGGTTGTGATACGAGGTCGTTCAAAGGTAGACTGTGGTAAGTTAGGTGAGGTACGATAAGTCTCAGGAAACCACTACAGCCGACAGTAGAGAAAAATATCATTAACATAATGTTAAGTCTAAAAAAGAGGAAAACAATCAAAGATCCAATGAGACAAAAGGAATACCTGTCGGTTGGCAGGTTTGCCCCCAGTCACATCACAAGCCTATTAAAACAGACAGCATGAACCTCCACTTGAAGTAGGCACTGTGAGGCCGGATGAACATGCATCCCCCGCATCAGGAAAAAGAGAGAAGACACAAACTACCTACACCAGGACAACAGCTTCTACTGTGTAGCACAAGCTGGCCTCAGGCTTGCTGAGATCCTCCTGCCTCAGCCCCCATGTGCTGGAATTGTAGCAGAGCACCGTGGCTGCACCCAGCAAAATTGAGGAGTTCTAGAAAGACAAACAACGAAGCTCACTCCAGGAAAAAAAAAAAAAAAACTGAATATCTATATATTTGGTAAAGGTGGATTTTTGCAACTACAAAGCTTCCCACAAAGAAAACACCAAACCCCAGTGGTTTCGCTCATCAGTTCTACCAAACATTTAAGGAAGAAGAATCAACTGTACACATACTCTGCCATAGACCGGAAGAGGGGAATGTATTTCTATGCTTCTGCGAGGCTGGAATCATCTTTGTAATGTTTGTTGTTAGTCCACCTTGGCGGTGCCTGCTGCTCGCGCTCGTCACGGGGCGCCGCTGTGTGTCCCTGACGCAGCAGGCTTCTCATACTCTCTTCCACCCTCTGAGACTGGGGTCATTTCAGTGCCTGAATCAGATAAGGTTACCACAAGCAAAGAAAATTAGACATCGAGGTCATTCACAGACATAGGTCAAAATTTGTCACAAGAGTTCAGCAAGTAAAATCAACACTATAAAAAAGCAGAGAAGGGGAACCCAGTAATATATAAGAAGACTACAACATTGTGAAGCATATTCCACTGCAAGAGTGTAAAGTGGGTTTAACAGTCTACAGTCAACACTGTGATTTGTCACTTTAACGGCCTATATAGAGTAAGAACCACATGATATCTCAGTGGATGCTATAAACATATGATGAATCCTAACGTTCATTTCTGGCTCTCTAAAAATGTCTTGCAAAAGCTCTCAGTCAATTTAGAAGGGCGCTTGCTGTGCTTGGCAGCGGCGTTCAGGCGAACACCAGGCCAGTTAGTGAGAGAGCAAATGCTTTGTCCTAAGGTGAGGGAAAAGACTGTCAGTTCTACTCCGCACTGGGCCAGTGGCTCTGTTCATGCAAGAAAGCATGGGAAGGAAACTGGACCCCTTCCTGCTGGGAGGGATGTCGCACGTGACACAGTGGTCAGGGCAAAGTTCTGGGGAAATCCAAAAGAAATCTACAACTAATAAGAAAGCTTAGTAAAAGGGCAAGTTTTAAGGTCGTTATAAAAACCCAGTTATGTTTCTATATCCCAGCAAAATTCAAAGTTGAAATAAAAGTAATGGCACTGGTGATACCATTAAAAACATGAAAAACTAAGGGTAAACCTGTCAAAAGAAACACTGATGGAGACCACTCTGAAGCAGCTCTGAGCAGGATTTAAAACTAACCAACTAGCTTTCCATGTTTACTTGTGAGTCTGTCCAAGGCCTAAGCCCCTTGTCCAGAAATGGGCAGTAGAGTCATAGTAAGTGAACCTCTGTGAGTGACTGGTCCCAGCTGAAGCCGGTAGTGGCCTGTGAAGCCAGGACACCTCAAAGGACAAGAGAAGGACACAGCAAAGGACACCTGGCTCCCATCTCAATTAAAGACTGTAGCCTCAGGCATCTCACTCCTGCAGTGAAGGCCTTCCTGGAGATAGCACAGGGCTCCTAAATTAACATAATGTCTTACCTGGAGAAATTTCAAGGTCTTGCTAAGATTCCCAAGCTTTCTTCAGTATCCACCTCTTTTGTTTAAAAACTGAATAAATACAGACCACCAAGAGAATTTCTTTGTCTCAGCCCTTAGAGAATCTCGAATTCTGCTAGAGAGTTTTGATCCTCCTGGAGCCCTAAAATCATTTCAATTTTCTCTTTTATTTAAGCCTTCACCATTCACTCATTTGGGGGATTGCAGGCCTAATCAGTCCATAATAACTAAGTGATAATATGAATCCAATAACTAGTGCCTGCACCAGGAACCTATAATTCTTGGACTGGGAATTTGTAGCCTGAATGAGCAAGTCCATTTAGAGTGGAAAGTGTGGGAGATGGAGGAGGCCTTCACAGGAAGAAAACTTCACCAGGGACACTTGAAGGAAAGAAGGAAAAAAGCATTCCACAAGGAATAGGGGTGAATATTCCCACTGTGAACAAGCCATTTTTTTTTATCTGGGAATAAAATGGGCCAAAAATGTTCAGCTGAGGAGCAAAAGTACATACAGCTGCTCCAAAGCCTCCTCAAATCCTCAGGGGCTTGTGTACCAACAAAAGACCTAACAAAAATGCTATAAGAAGTAAGAAGTAACCAAATATAATCCATGGTTCCTTCAAACAGGCACTATAGATATTGACAATTGGGAAAGAGTTGGAAAAAAATCTTTAAAAGGCACATAGTAGAGGAAAAATCATTTCTCCTGAGATGTCTCAACTTGGACTCTGGTTCATTCAGCTTTGAGTCCATTACAGAACTCACAGTCAATAGCTTCTGATTTAGACACCAAGGAAACAAAACAGCTCCCACCAGGGGCATCTGCTGCTAAAGAAGAGTCCTTCAAGGTATGAAGGCCAACCTGGGCCACTCTCTCTGAACGAGGAGCAATTGTTTCCGTTTTGGCGGAGCCTGGCCCTATTTCCGTGTACTGACATGTACAGAGCTGGCCAGAACTTTTCCTTATCCCTTCAACTGGCTTTAAGCAATGCATATGGGTCCAAACAAGGTGCTGATGGTATTTTTTGAAGCAGAGACATTGGGCAGTGTTTCCCCAGAACCCTGTAGCTCCCATGTGTGAGCTGGGGCGAGGCAGGATGGAGAGCCATACCCCATGCAGTCAGCTGGGAGGGAGCCCCAAGATAAGAGGCTATGACTTCCAGGAGCATAAAATATTACACATCAGAACTGAAGCATCAGCACAAAACATTAGATACTACCTCACTGTGTTATGCAGATTACCTTTTCTGCACAGCCTTCTCTCTGCATATTGCAGAGATGATTTCAGGCCTCCTACCTGGCCCAGCTCACAGCATTCATGTACTTCCTGTCATTCTCACAGTCATTCATCCTCAAGCCATTCCCTCCTTCATGAATTAATAAAACCCGGATTCTGCCTTGGGTCAAGGCCTTTGTTGCTGCTCACCACCATTGTAACTGGACTTAGGACCCCTTGGCTCCCCATAATTGTAACTATGCCTTAGTGTCTTTATTCCCACATGGGTTGCGCTGGAAGTGGTAGATTGGAATTAACTCACTAGAATTCCAATAACTTCCACGGGATTACAAATACAAAGTTCCTGGGCTGAGATGAGGACCATGAAAGGCTCTCTATAGAAGGGAACAGGAGCGAGAACCTTCAGAAAGAATATTCTGTATGGCTGAATCCACAAACTTGCAGGTTTTAAGAGGAAAAGTGGCCACAGAACGGGAAAGCATTGGCTCCTCTGCTTGCTTCCCAGTTGGAACTCAGAACAATGATATTAAGGAGGAGTTTTTTTGTTTATATACCTGTTGAGTCACACAACACAGGCTTAGATCTTCCTGCAGCGTGCAGAGTCACTCTTATCAGAAGTGACAAACATCCCAATTCCTGCAGGAATTTGGGGTCCCTCACCTGAAGGGACAGTTGGTCTTGTACTGGGAAAGGCTGATCTCAATTTTAAAATAATAACTATTGTGCCTGGATTGATGGTGCTTGTCAGGAGGAGATAGGAGTTTTGTGATAGAAGTTATTGTGATCTCTGGGTTTTTGAACAGGGAGTGTGGATCAATCGATTTTGTTACCTATAGATAAACCTTCTTTTGTTAAATATAGACAGATCATGAGGGAACAAGACACTCAGAGTAAGACAACAAAAAGAGAAATTTATTTTACATAGGAAGTGACAAAAAAAGGAAATCTACATAAGTGATAATATTAACCCAAATTATAGTAAGTCTTCCAGAGAGAGATCTCAGGTACACTGCAGGAGGAAAAGAAGGTCTAAGTACATGACAGAGTGTATGGGGCTAACTAAGCTGGAAGCTACATAAAAGAGATGAATACAAAATTCGCCAGTATTCTTAAATCAGAATAAAATACTAAAAATGTATTAATTATAGATAAAAGGTTTTTATTTTTTCCAAATTCTTCTTATAAGAGACCTCTGCTAATGGACCTACAAAAAAGTTCTGACTAGTCTTTTTATAACTACAAATTTTAAAAATTGTAAAAAAATTCTTATAATTCAATTTGACCAAAAATATGTTTGTGTGCACTCTGACTTTATAAGCAAATTAGCTTGTCTGTTTTTGTTTGTTTGTCTCTGTCCAATCTGCAAAAAGCTGTTTTATTTCAGCTCAATAAATTTTTCTTCTTTTTGTATTTTTGTATTTTCAAAGCATCAGTCTGTAATTTAATTTGGCTTACAGATAAACGTCATCTAAAATTAAAGATATACTTCCACCAAAGTGGCCAGATGGTCAAAATGATGTTAAAATTGGTGTAATTGGTGTAATAAATGTAATGCATGTTGTTGTTTAGGTTTTATGACTTGAGAGTCTCACTGTGCAAAATTAATGTGTTCATTGTTGTGATTCCATTTTCAAGGGTCATTAAAACTTCGTTAAACACAAATTACTGAGCATGAGGAAAACTATTGGACAGGACTCCAACTGATGAATGAGAAAGTGGCTATCTAGAGACATTTCTCCAGTCCTTGTTCATTAATAAGGAGCCCCAGTAATCTCCATAGCCTTATGGGAGACACCCCAATAAATATTGTTCAAAATATATTATTGTGATATATTTACATTGGTCATCATCAAAACATTAAATTTTTAAAAAATAAGACAGTGAAGTTTTCTGATTAGAAGATGCTCTTGCTACAAAACTAAATTAAGAAACAAGGTAACAACAATCCATTATTGCTAATCACATGGTGTACCAAACGTATTCATGCCTTCCAAATGTATGTTATTCTAAAATGTAAAACTGAGGTTGCTTATAATGATAGACATTTTCTTTCAGATTCAGACACCTGCCTTCCTCTTGTGCTCCAGATATTTGTAATAAGAGATTCACATCAAGCCAATATGAGGTCATCAGTGAAATGATCATTTTTTAACAAAAACTTACGTGATGTGTATGCTGAACATGCTGTGAACAGCCCAGACAATGTTACAAATTTCTTCAACGACATCCTGTTAAAGGACATGTTAAGTAAAAGCTTCTTATATACTAAGTAGACTGACTACAAAGGCTATTCTATTCCAAGATGGACATTTAAATGTGTCACAAAACATGTCATCATGATGGTCATGCTACACTGCTATGTGCAGCTTTTGGTTTCAAACTTTCTCTGTAAAACTGTATAACTGTTGTCTGCTAACATTCTACAGGGATTCAACTGCTAGAACATCCATGGTTGGTAAGAAATAACAGTTCTCTAGCTATACTATATATTTCAAGGTGCTTAATATGCAGATAAAATATTAATCATTAAGTTCACTGCTTCCACTACAATGTAATGTCATTAACCTTCTCTTCTGGATTCTCAATAACTGAGGTTTGAGGCACAAAAATTACAAAGAGAGATGGGCTAAGAGGATAGCCAATATTTTGGCTATGCCCTCCCAGGACAAAGGAGAACCTCTGCTCCAACATCCTATGACTTGGTTGAGTCTCTGATCTTCTGATCAAGGAGATTGTAGGACCACAGAGGAAAGCAACTCTACAGTGTATAGTGTGCCTAAGGAGAGTCACCAGGAGAGAAAGGTCTTCAAAGCTTTCACAAAAAACAACTTGGTCAAGCAATGGTCATGACTTATCCAGATGGCTGATGCTGCCAGAAGTACTGAGAGGTACTGTACATGGTTCCAAGGTAAATCCCAAGGAGATTTAGCTGACCTTGATAGATAGCAAGAAGTTTATTTTAATTAATACGGGTCTCTCTTTAACTTGGTCTTGAACATCCAGCAGAAAATTATAACCACAAGATATATGCAAATGCCATAGTAATACTAATTTCTCCAATAATTGGCTTATTCTTGCCTAGAGACTGTCAAGTTCCAAGTGACAATACAGATAAAACCAACAATAAATATGCTAGATTCCTTCTACTGTGATCCACCAGATCCATCTCATAAAAAGAGCTCATAACTGATAAACTACAACAGGACTTCTATCTGAGACCATTAGATTTAGCTCTCTGGAGTGGGTCCCTGTCTGTGGCCTCCCTTCTCAGCTTGAAGCAGTTAGGATGAAAACTACACCATCTTCCCTAACCACAGTTAGGGATAGCTCTTCAGAGAGAAAGTATTATAGACAGCTAAGTTAGCTGCAAGTATTACAGGCAATAAGACAGGGCTGAGCCTTCAGCATGAAAGACTGTTAAGGACAAAGACACATTCACTAAAGACCAGGCTTTTTTTAAAAAGGCATCCAAATAAATAAATGAATTGGATGGCTCCATACAGTTAATAACATGTGGATGAGGTATGTTTGCATATTAACAGGTCGTAAGACATCATTGTGGATTCCAATCTAGAACATGTGACCATAGAGAGAAGAGATCTTCAAGCCCATGATGAAGTCTGCTGCCACCAGACCCATCTTGGAGTCTACAGTGGACTGATTATATTAACATGCTTGTGTCTTTTACTTCTGTTCTTAGTCTGCTGCAGGGATAGCAAACCCAACAATGCTAGTCATGTTTCAACTGCTGCAATTACAAAAACAAAATGCAGGAATTGATTGAGACCACTACGAAGTGGCTCTGAGCAGGAATTAAATTGACAAATTGGCTTTCATGTTTACTTGTGAGTCTGTCCAAGGCCTATGCCCCCTGTCTGAAGATGGGCAACAGACTCATAGTAAGTGAACCTCTGAGAGTCACTGATCCCAGCCCAAGCCCATAGTGGCCTGTGAAGCTAGCACACCTCAAAGGACAAGACAAGGCCACAGCTAAGGACACCTGGCTCCAAACCCAGTTAACTAGATGAAGACTGTAGCCTCAGGCATCTCACTCCTGCAGTGAAGACCTTCCTGGAGATAGCATAGTGCTCCTAAATTAACACGATATATTACTTGGAGAAGTCCCAAGGTCCTGTTCATATTCCTGTGCTGTCTTCAGTATTCCCCTACTTTGAAAAATCAAGTAAATACAGGCCATCATGAAGTTCTTTGTCTCAGCCACCAGAGAATCTCGAATTCTGCTAGAGAGTTTTGATCCTCTTGGAACCCTAAAATCACACCCCTTCTCTCTTTTATTTAAGCCTTCACTGTTCACTTGTTTGGGAGACTGTGGGACTGATTAATCTGCAATAATATTAATACATAATAATAATACATTAATACATAACTAGCATGTATATAGGAAATAACAACATATTGTTGGCTACATCTAAAAAGAAGCTGAATTCATGAAGAGATGGACCATGTTCATGGACAGCAAGACTCCAAAACAACCTCAGCTGAAATCCAGTCTTGTTTAAAACATAAATATGCACGGATTTTAAAATTTATATGGCAATGCAAAGACTAGAGCACCCAGAATAAATTTGGAAAAGAACAAAGTTGGAGGATTTCTACTATTTGGTTTCAAGACTAATTATAAAGCTGCAATAATCATAAAGCATGGAGTAGGTGCGAAGACAGAAAGCTCACCAGTGGGGCAGAACAGAATTCAGAAATAGCCACACCTTTTTTGGTCAGTTGATTTTTGACAAAGGTACAAAGACAAGTGACTGAGAATAATGGTCTTCTCAATAAACAGCGTTAGAAGAATTTTCTATCTGTCCAAAACACCCTCTACAAAACCTAACTCAAAACTGATTGTATACTTAAATGTAAAACCTAAAGCTATAAAATTAGTAGGAGAAAACACTTGTAACCTTAGGTTAAATGAAGATTTCCTAGATGTGACGCCAAAAGCATGACCCATAAAAAGTGAATAAACTAAGAACTTCCTCAAAATTAGTTATTTTCTCTGTAAGATCCTATAAATACTAGGGAAAAAAAGTCATAAACCAGGAGAACAATACCAATAAATTAGCTGTCTGACAAATGATCTGTATCCAGCATGTACAGAGAGCTCTAACTTCAATAACAAGAAAATAATCTAATTTTTTAAGCAAAGGAATACACAGATACTTCACCAAAGGCAGACGAAAATCATCTGAGCCTGTGAAAAGGTGTGCAGTGTTCATTCTCAGCAAAATGTGAAATGAATCTCAATGTGGCATTAAACTGCCTAAATGCAAATGGCTACAAAAATGGGAATCTTAAAATAAAAAAGACTAACCCTACCAAGTGTTGCTGAAGATGCAGCAGGAGGAGAGAGCTGACCACCACCTTCTCCCTCCTCCCTCTCCAGCCACAGGAAGTTCCTGCTCTCAAAGGCCATGTGGTCAGATTGGAGACATCCTGAGAACCTAGGACGCTTGCTCTCTGGAGGTTCCTAATTTCTTGTGCAGAGCCCCTTGGGCCATGCATGAGCTCTAGGGATGCAGCCACACAGCTGTCCCCACCCATGGAGACACTAGTGACACTAGTGGCACTAGCGGGAGCCCTTGGGAGGGAGCAGGCAGGGTGTCCTCCCACCCAGCAGTGACTGCCACACTCACGCCTCACACAGATGTTCAGAGCAACTGTGCTCATGACCAGCCAGCACCGGGTGGGGGCAACCAGGGACAGAGAAGCAAGGGTGCTGTACGCACTCACCATGGTGCTCCCCGGCAGGAAGCGCTGTGAACTAGTGCCACACACTCAGGCTAGGCAGTTCCTGCTGCATTAGTGCAATAACCCAGACTTGGCGATTTCTGAATAATCTGAGTTAACTTCTCACAGTTCTGGGGAGAACTGGGAAGGCCAAGGCCAAGATGGAGGTGCCGGTGTCTTGCTGTTTGGGCCCTCAGCTGCCTCAGTGGTGAGGGGCACTGACCTGCTCTCTCCAGTCCTCGTAGGGCATGAATCCCACACCTGTCCACAGGGCTGGAACCCTCAGGACCAGCAACCTCCCAACACCAACCTCCCGTTCCCTCTCGGAGCCTCAGCTCCAGTTCGGGGCCTGGGAGGGGCACCAGGAGACCACAGGGCGCTTTGGCATAAATGATCTTAAAGCTCAGGGCTCAGTAAGCAGCCACACAGCTGCCCCACCATGGAGGGGCCCCACCCATGGAGAGGACAAGCCACATAACTCCCCTTGTCCAAAAGCAGAAGACATGCATACTAACGGGCAGCAACAGACAGCAGAGAGGGAGTGGGGGACCTGGGGCCACGGGTGCTGCATCACACATCGCGGCTTGTGGTCATGGCTGTGGGCGGTGTGCACTCCACACATCACCTACTCCTTGGTGCTGGGCTTCCAGTGCATTCCCACACTGGGATACACGTCCTTCAGGAGAGGGAGAGAGAGAGACCACAGACGGGGCACACGTTACATCGTGGGGGCCAGGGCGCATCTGGATGACGATGCTTGTTCTGCTTCTTCAACTTGTAGAAATCCTAGGAAACTTTCATATTAAAAAACCAGAGGGGAGACACAGACTCTGGAATGGTTGCCGCAGGGGCAGGATCTGCTTCTGTGTGTCCCACCAGGCTGTGTGAACCAGCACAAGTGACAGGGCAGGGGATGACCTGCTGGCCCCATTTCCTCATCTGCAAACGCACTTGACGATCACAAAGAGCTGGACTTGCCACTATCAAATCAAGGCACCCCAGGAGCGGGCTCAACTGGGGACACGGGCAGCGGCCACTTCTCAGCGGTGGCCCTCAGGATGGAGTTCAGCTCATTCACCTGAGAGAATCAAAGAGTTTGGGAAGCTTAAACAAGGTCAGGTGGCCGGCACCAGGGCTGTGGGTACCCACAGAAAGCTGCCTTCCTAGAACTTGGAGTGGTTTATGCAAACGTGGCTGGGTGGGGCACCTGCACACTGAGGAAGCCTGGCCTCGCACCTGGGTGTATTTTTAGCATGGAGGAGATGCGCACTTAGCACAGCTTGTCTGTTCACAGCTGGAGGCTTTGGGTCCCCAGCCACTACCGGCTTATTTGTTTGTTTGGAGGGAGGGAAGGAGAGAAGGAGAGAATGACCCCTCCTGGCTCCTGCCCCACTGTGGAAAGGCTGGCCCTAGACGAGAACCAAGCCCAGAAGGCTTGTAAGGCCCTGTAAGATCTCTGTAGTCACACCTTCCTCCAGGCTGGGGACTCTGCTAAGTAGATTTTGCTACAGAGACTAGGTTGTCATGTCGAGGAGAGATGTTCCAAAGCTGTCACTCTGAAAAAGGGCATGCTGGTAGGGTCCTGCCTGGGTCTTCCCCACCCACACACCCACACCAGGGAAAAGCCAGGTATCCCAGGGTCCCTCACTCCTGAGGGAAATTCCATGTTACAGGATCCACTGAGGTGAGGTGGCCCCAGGGACAGTGGGGAGCCTCTGACAGGAGCGTTCTACATATGCCCCAGGCATCCACAAACAGCTTCTGCCTGCCAGGACCAAAGAAGTTGACAGGTGTGTTTAGGAACTTCTGTATGGATCTGACACCTGGACTTACACTCTGTGTATCTCTGTTATTTTATTTTTCTAGTAATTTCTGTGTTCTGTAGCGATGCCAGGGGTTGGGCCCCTGATTTCCATGTCAAAGCCAGTTGCAGTTTCTCTTCTGCGTCAGTTCTGAGCACCTTAATTACAAAGAGTCAGCTCCCGGTAGCGGTGATGGCTGCACAGCAGGTGGGAGAAGCACTGAAAGACAGAGACTGCTTTGCCTCACTACGAGGCGGGGGAGGTGTGTGCCAGTCACTACATGAGACAGCACCGTGCAGGTCCCCCTCCTCTGCCGTCTCCAGCAGAAATGAGAGCGTTTGCCCTCAACCCTGAACAAGTGACCGTCATAGCCAGGCTCCCTTAGGTGGCTGAGTGACACCCACTCAGGACATTTCCAGGCAAAGAAATCAAGATGAGGGGGCTACCTCTTGGTGGCCAGTGGCACCTCCTATGTCTGCCAGAGAGAGCCACCCCGTGCTGAGGAATTTTTCATGACAATGACAAGCCCTTCCCTCAGCTCCCTTGAGGAGCACCACCTCAGGACCGCAGCTCTAGGACAGCAACTGAACTTTGCTTTCTGGAGATCTGGCCACATAGCACTGAGGCTCTTGACGCCACAGGTTGGAGGTGACAGATAGGATGGAGAGGGCCAGAGAGTGGTGACATCTGGCCAGCTTGGAAGAGCGGAGATGGACAGATGTTGGTGGTAAGGGGTGGGGGGGAGCCTCGGTGGCAGGGGACCAGAGGATGCCATTAGCAGGAAGACAGAAGACGAGGACAGAGAGGGCAGGGTGATCTCTGAGATGGGGGGGCTTGGCGGTGTGTGTGGCACTCGAGTCCCCATGTGCAGGGGACATGTCCCGCAGGCGGCAGGAGCTGCAGGTGCCCGAGGAGCCCGTGAGGCTGAGGGAGGGTGGGGTGCCCTAGCCAGCCGGCAGGGGGCGCTGATGCCCTTGGGATTCCCCAGAGACCGGGGTCCAGGCATGGGGAGGGTGTCTGACTTGTGCTGTTCCCATGCTTTCCCGGTGACCCCAGACCACCAGAGCTGGCACAGGCCCCCGACAGCCCATCCGTGGTGGTGAAAAGGCAGAGTCACAAGAGAGAGCTGGACAGGAAAGGTCCCAAATCCTTGTATAATCTGCACCCCGGGTGCTCTCTGACATGGCCTGGCCACCAGAAGAGGAAAGCAAGATTCGGGGAGAGAGCCTCAGAGAGTGCAGCTCCCAGAGACATGACTCAGGGGTGCGTCCCCTGCAGCACCCAGGCTCCCAGCCAGACCCTGGAGTCAGAGCCAGGCCCGTCCTGATGGCCCCACCAGGCCTTGGCCCTGGACTGTGAAGGGCAGCATAAGTGCAAAAGTGAGAGCGAAAGGGCTGGAGCAGGCGTGTGCACAGGGCGAGGACAGCCGTCTGAGCGCGGTGGTCCAGGCTTATGCGTGCTGCTTCTACCCAGCCTCCCGGACAGAGGGGCTCAGAGGTCCGGGACCACTCCTCCCCTGCGCGGAGTTCCCGCCCCTCCCGTGCTGGGCCATGAGACCAGAGCCCTCGCTGGCCAGGTTCATTGCACCCGGAGCCTCTCCTATGGCGTGTGTGTGTGTGTGTGTGTGTGTGTGTGTGTGTGTGTGTGTGTGTGACTAGGGATGGAACTCAGGGCCTTCACGCTGAGCTTTATCCCAAGCCCTTTCTATTTTCTTTAATTTTGAGACAGGGGCCGGGAATATAGGTCAGTGGCCCAAGTGCCTGCCTGGCAAGCACAAGGTGCTGAGTTCAATTTCTGGTACCAAAAAAAAAAGATTCCCAGTAATTTTGAGACAGGGTCTCACTAAGTTGCCCAGGCTGAGCTAGAACTTGTGATCCTCCTGCCTCAGCCTCCCAGAATACTAGGATAACAGGGGAGCTACCACTCCCAGCTACTTCTTTGCTCTTAAAACCCAATCAACAATTCCAGCACACTGGGAGCATGGTGCCTCTGTCAAGTTCCAGCGATCGGGACATCCTGTGGCTGCCTCCTGCGCAACTGTTTCATCAAATGGATGCCCAGTGTATGTCTGGAATTGCACACAGCACCCAGGAGGATGCCCTGCTAACTAACGCTTCAGGGTCACCCAACAACGCAGGAAGAGGCTCCCCCACCCTGGCCTGGGTCTAGGACACTCTGCACCCTGGTACAGGCCCAGAGCTGTTCACTCACATCAACTGCCTCATGGGTAACCAGGCATCTGAGTGCGGGAGAAGGTTCTCGAAAAGGAAGGATTTGCCCCAGAGCCCACACTGGCTTCCTGAGGGCCACGCTCTGAGACTGCACACTCAGCAGAAGGGGGGTGGTGTCCTGTGGAGAGAGTGGGTTTCATGACAGCTCCAAGTCTTGCAACAAACGTTTGACTTTCCTTTTCACATTCTTTTCAGGTTTTGTTTCCTTTTCCTTTTCTCACCTTGTTTCCTTTTTTCTTGCTAAGTTCGTATTCTCAAGCTCAGCCCACATTGCACTTGGGGTTAGAATGTGACTCTTGCCATACGGGGAGGGCTGGCTTCCTCTAACCTAAAGAAAGGGAGAAAAGTTGCTGGAGTTAACACAGTGGCAGGGTCACAGCCCTTCCCTGTCTTCTCTGCTCGGGCCATTTCCTGGGTGCTCATGGCCTCCAAGACAAGTTTTAAAACATTCCTCCACTTCAGATTGGAAACACGGTCAAGGTGATGGCACTGGGACCCTCAGGAGCTGCTGTCTCCGCCCCAGAGTGGCCAAGCACTCTATCCAGGGCCACACAGCTGGGCTCTCAGCAGGACAGAGATGCTCGGGGTCCCCAGTGGGAGAGGCAGGGGCCAGGGACTGAACACCTCCTTCAGGGCAGGTTCATATCTTCGAGAGCTTCACCTGGCATGCGAAGTCCCCGGAGACAGCCTGGTGCAGAGTCCCTCAGTCCTGTCCAGGCACATGGCTGCTAAGGGAGAAGCAGGGGCTCTTGGGAAAGGCCCTTTGTCTGGCCATCTAGAGGGTCACTTTCTCTCTCTAGGCCTGTTTCCCCTGTATGCAGTGACAGCACCCATTAAATGGCAGCAGTAACCAGGACTCCTGGGCCTCCTACCTGCCCAATACAAGAGCTGCATCCACACCTGCTCATGTGACCCTCACAGGAGTCCTTTCTGTTAGGTAAACCGAGTCAGGGCCTGCTTTCATCACCCACCAGGGCTCTGGGGCAGACGAGGGCAGCAGCAGGATGGGAATAGGGGCCTCTGGTGCCAGGGCCCAGGACCCCCTCACAGGCGGGCAGCCCTGGCAGCCCAGTCTCATGTGCTGCTCCGCCCTGCAGCAGAAGGAAATGCACCCTGGGGGCAGCCCAGGAACAGAGTCACACACCTTGGAGCAGGTGACAGGAAGTGGAGGCCAAAGCCATTTCCTGACATGAGAGTGTCATGGCTGCCATCAGAGCTCTCAGATCCACCTGCAGACAGCTCCACAGGCCCACTGTAGGACTCTATTCCAGGCTGAGGCGCAGCTCCGGACAACCGGCCACCTCTGATTAGGTGACAATCACAGCTACCTGCTAAGAACGTCACCCACCGATTCTTTAGTGCTCACAACTGTCTCAGGTCTACAGTCCATCATTGCTCCTATGTCCCCAGTGGGGAAACTAAGGCACAGGGAGGCCTGGGGGTGTGCTGGGCACTGCATCCAGGAGCCCCAGGAGAAGACCCTCCAAGCCAGGTGGTGCCATCCTCACCTGTTACACCTGGACAGGGATGACATGGCCCCACCCTGCATGCCTGTGGCCACTACAGGACAGCCCAGGATGCACAGGGGAGAGACTCGGGGACACATCGTGTCCCCACCCCACACAGGGCAGTTGTGTGGTTGACACTGTAAGGGGAACCAGCTGTCCCCTCCTTCCAATGGCCACAGCTCTGGCCCAGAGCATGGCCTGCAGGGGCTGCCTCCTGCTGCCCCAGCTGCGCCCTCAGCCCTGCTCCACACTCTCACGGCTTCTGAGTCAAAGGCCTCTCATGTCCAGGCCTGAGTGCCGCCTCCTGACACTTCAGGGACAGTGGGCAAAGGTCTCCGTGCCCTGTGGAGCCAACCCCTGACCCTGGCACTGCACACCTTAAGCCTAAAGAGAAGCCTAGCCAAAGGGCAAGGACCCCACTTTGAGGCAAATGGGGCACCTGGCTGAGCAACTGGCTGAGGCCTTCGGATGGGAGATGCCCTGGACCAAGCGCCTCCATCTCTGACCAGTGCTGTGTGAGCTCAGGCAAAGACTCCACCTCTCTGGATTTCTGCCTCTGCCCCTGAACAATGAGTCTGAAAGGGCTCTCATCTCCCAGGGGCTCCGGTTGCTTCCTCTGATGGGCATGAAACAGCCAACGCCTGAGCAACACTGTGTGTACTCTGCTGTGTCGCCTGCTCCTCCCAGATCACGGCGCATCCAGGAGCAGGGGCTCAGGAGGACTCTGTTGCTTGTCCTCAGGGAAGGCCCCCAGAGGGTAGCTGGGACCCTCGGCCTGAGGAGGCAATGTGGTAGGCCACAGTCGGCCACCACCCCACCCCCACCCCGCCACACCGGTGGCCGCCTCTCCGCGCGCAGCCTGTTGCTCAACTCCAGGACCGCGGGATCTCAACGGTCGGGATCTGGCTGTCGGCTCCCAGGCCTCGCCATGCAGCCTCGCGGGCCACAGGCTTTTAATATTTTAGAGAAGTTGGGTTTCTGCCAAGTTCCTCTCCTTTTGGATTCTTCCTGCTGCTGCAAGGTCCCCACCCTGGGTCCCGGCCGCGGGCCTAACAGCTCCTGCGGGTGGGGGGCTTTTCGGGGTCACAAAGAACACAGGTGCTGAGTCATCCGTGACCCCAGCCCTGGTCCCTCACCTGCCAAGTGCTCCGCAGCTGCACCCCCTTTCCCGCACCCAGCTTCTCCTTTTCTTTCCTTTGTCCCCTCTGTCCTTTCTTATGAGGGCAGTCAGGCCAACAGCTGGTGGGCCAAGGGGTCTGGGTCACCCTTGGAGACACAGGGCCTCTGTCCCTGACCTTTCTCTGTGGTGTGTCTGCTTGCTCAGGCAGGGGCAGAGGCCACTCTCCCGAGACCCCTGTAGGTCATGGTCCACAGTCAGCTCTCAGCCTGGCAGTGCCACAGCCACTCAGCCTTCTGCACTCTGAGTGGCAGCATTCAAGAGGCAAGGATGTTGGGGTTCAGGCAGCGAGGGTGGCGCATACACTCAGCAGTTGGCTGCCCGCAGCATCCAAGGGCATGGTGGGCTGCAGAGCTACAGCCTGAGGTGCAAGACCCTGCCCTCCAGCTTCTAAAGCCACATGCAGCCCCACTGCTGCTGTGACCCAGGGCTGCACAGGTACACGCTCAGTTCTGCTAGTCAGGAGCTGCCCAGTCCCACCTTCTAAAGCAAGGTGTGGGCAGCTCAGGGTAGAGGCATCGTCTGGCCTCTCCTGCTTCTCCAGGCACTGCGTCCCTGGGCTTCCTCCTCCTTCTAAGCCAGCAGCATAATACCTTCCAGCCCTGCTCCAGCTCTGCCTCTGTCCCGCCAGCTCCTTCTCTAACTCTGACCTGTTGCCTCCCCTCTTGGAGGATGCTGATGGCAGCAGGTCTCTGGACAATCCATGGCAACTGGCCATCTAAGTCCCTTCACTTACTCACATTTGGAGAGTCCCCATCATGTCAGGGGTCATAGTCACAGGTTTTGGAGATTAGAGCGGGGCATTGGTGAGGGGCGCGCCATCCTCCCCAAATCTTGACTTCAGGAAACTCTGTCCTCCAGGCAGTTCTCTTTTCTGCAAAATGGGGATGGCGGTGATGGTGATGTGCTAGTGGTGGTGATGGTGGTGATGATGGTGATGGTGATAATGATGATGATGGTGGTGATGATGGTGATGGTGATGGTGGTGGTGGTGATGCTGGTGATGGTGATGGTGATGGTGATGCTGGTGATGGTGGTGATGGTGGTGACGATGGTGATAGAGGTGATGTAACTGGCACCCAGTCCAAGGGGATGCTGGGAGGCTGAAGTCCATTCATATTCACAGTGCATACAGCAGCACTGGGAACATAGTAAATACTACACATGTAGGTTTGTCACACTTAAGCATTTGAAGGGTCCTTTTGCTGCAGGGAGCTTTCTGCACATGGCAGCGGCCATTTCCCTCTTGGTAGCTAACGTGCTATGGGGTTTGACAACCCTTCAAGAGCCTTCATTCCCACCACACTGTGGAACAGTCAGCACCCTGGGCTCAGCATTCTGTACGCAGGGGAGGCCTGCAGCAGGGCCTCATAGCCCTGTCTAAACAGACCCTCATGGGGAGTTGACAGCATAAACCAGCACCTCTCAGCACTGCCCCTTCCGCCGTCACCTTCTGCTTCCTGTACTCCAGCTTCCTTTGTCCTGGGTCTTGGCATTGCTGTGCTATCTTCCAGGACAGCGCCCCCTGCCACCCACACCCTCCTTTTCCTCATCCTGGCCTGAAGGGAAACGCCTCAGGGAGACCCTGCCCTGAAGCAATCTGCAGTGGTTGCCCTGCTGCTCCCTCCCACGCAACCCAACTTTTCCCTCTCAGGCTGTAACTGTGTGTTCATCTGTTGGTGACAGGGTGTCTGTGGCACCCACCACATAGACAGATGTGTTTCTTTGTTCCTTTAAATCCCAGCACTATGCTGATAGCTGGTGAGCCCACGTGTGTTTGCCGGGTAAATGTTAAGACCAGGGCAGTGCTCATTAGGCCCCACCAGAAACTGCTGGGGAAATGAAAAACCTCTGGGGAGAGAGAATAAGAAGCTTTTAGGGTACAGCCTGGTGCATCTGGGTGGAGCCCTGTGGACACAGGGCACTTGTGAAAGAGCCAGGATCTCCATGACACAGCGGCCACCAGCCACCCCCCGCGACATCAGGCAAGCTTAGAGCAATACAGCATGATCAATCGTGCTGAAGGCCGGGTTTTCGGTCACCGCAGCAGCTTCCGCCCTGGACATGCTGGTGCTCAGCGTTTCCCTTGTCACAGAGGCCTGGGCACCGACCAAAGCTAAGCTGAGCTGTGCCATCCAGTGTGGGGACCCTAGAGCAACCTGTGTCTACATCAGTACTAATTTATTGGAGCACAGAGCAACCGCCTGGCCTCCTCCCATGCGTGTCTCCACCATGGAGGAGGCTCTGCTCCTTGCGGCCCTGTGCCCGGCCACCGGGGCTGAGCCTGCCCTAGACCTCCCAGACCGGCAGCCCTCAGAACCAGGGACACAGCGTGCCGCCCTCAACTCGACGCCCACCCCAGCCCTGCAGTTGTCCTGGGCCCCGTGGCTGTGGTCACTGAGTGCCCAGCCGAGAGTCAGTGTGGGGAGGACCCTGCGAGTGGGCAGGGCTAGGATTCCCCCACCCATAAGACACAGAGACTAAAGCCTCGCTGCCCTGGGCACCCCACTGGCATGCACCCCAGCACCCTGACCTGCCCAGTCTGTTGCCCCCTTGCCTAGTTGTGGCCTCTGGGGCCTCATCTCACTGTGGTCATCACACAGTGTGCCAGACACTGAGTCAGCAGGGTGGTGGGGATGTGGCTGCAGGACCAGGAAGGCACATGTGCTGCAACCCTGTCACCCAGCCAGTGCCAAAGTTTAGCAGGCAAATGTGCCTGGCCCTGAAGCCCTGAGGACCGTGCGGCCCCCTCCCCACATCCCCAAGTGAGGAAGCAAAGGGGACCAGAGAGTCAACAAGCTTCCTGAGGTGGAGCCTGCCAGGAGGGAGGGTGGTCAGGCCTGGGACAAGCTGAGACCTGAGCGAGCAGGGCTCCACACCCCAATGTGCGGGGCAGCGGGGACTCCTCAGTAACAAATCAGGCCTGTACCTATTTTGGCCCAGCCTCCATCTCTCCCAGTGGGGCAAGAGCTGTGGCAATTGAGGAAGTTGGGGGGGGGTTCCCCTTTTAATCAAAGTGAGAAGCTTCCTGAAGAGCCCAGGTGTTCAGTGTGCATGGGATGTGGGCCAAGGCCTCTGAGGTCCCGCTGCTCCAGGCCGCCTGGCGCGGAAGGTGAGGCCGAGGCCCAGACCATCCTGCAGCTGGGTGTTGTGACATCACCTGGCACCGTGGGGCTCAGGGCTGGTTTTCTGCATCACCCTGGACGCACTCTCCAGGCCTTTCATAACATGGCTCTGAGCACCCCACAAACCGCCGCGGGTGCTTTAGGGAACACAGCCGCACAGCTGCAATGCTCCTTACAACTACTTTTCAGTTTTACACTTTTGCAAAATAACTGTTGTTATTCTGATCCAGAAGCCCATCTCTGTCTGCCTGTCTGTCTGTCTCTGTCTGTCTCTCTGTCTCTGTCTCTCTGTGTCTCTGACTCTCTGTCTCTGTCTGTCTGTCTCTCTCTGTCTCTCTGTCTCTGTGTCTCACCATCATTCTGGGTCAGAGTCCCCTTGCACACAACTCACAGGAAAAGTTGAAACTTTGGCACTGCCTGTGGAGATCTGGCCCCAGGCAGCAAGCACCCCTCCGGCCCGGCTCTGTCTCAGCCCTGTAGGAGACTGAGGCTCAAGGACCACGGCCCATTTTCTCTCCCAGACAAGCACCACAGACAGTGATATAGCCTGCTGCCCCTTCTGCGGCACTCAGCTCCCCAGGGCACCACCAGGTCAGGCAAGGCACAGGGCAGTGCATCTAGTGTCACCACACACACACACACACACACTTTTATTTTTTCATTGCTAGGGATTGAACACAGGGCCTTTGCCCTGAGCCACATCCCCAGTGTTTTGTTTGTTTGTTTGTTTGTTTGTTTGTTTGTTTTTTCTGGACAGGATCTTCCTAAGCTTCCCAGGCTGGGCCTAAATTTTCAATCCTCCTGCCTCAGCATCCAAGAATGCTGGGATTACAGCCATGCACCACCCCACCCAGGATATAATCCTATTTTATAAAAACAAAACAAAAATAAAAACAAGTCTGAGAAGGAGGCACAGAAAACCATTAGGGTCATTTATCACTGGCTAGGACCTTTCAAAATGCTGAAAACATTCAGTTTTTCTTTCCTGCACTTCTCTATCATCTACATTTTTTGCAATGCACAAGTATTTTTTCTGTATACTTCTCACGTTTCTATGCATTTTCCTTTAAAAACCAGCTAGAGAGATATCACTGAACCACCACACCCCCAATGCTGATTTGGATGCTGAAAGCCATACAAGAATGGAAAATGGTTAGTGGGTGTGGAGGTGCACACCTGTGATCTCAGTACTCTGGGAGGCTGAAGCAGGAGGATCTCGTGTTGGAGCCCAGCTTGGGCAACTTAGTGACATAGTGAGCTGCTGTCTCAAAAGATTAAAAAAAGCTAAAAATGTGGCTCCATGCAAAGGCCAACCCCTAGGTTCAATCCCTAGTTCCACAAAAAAATAAAAAGAATGAGAAACAGTGACAAAACAGTCTCTGTTCCTATAACCAGGCATTCCAGGCTATGTGCCACGCACCACCCATCCACTTAGTGAATAAGCATCTCCTTAAAGTGGTTTCTGCTGTTATGCTTTGCATTTTACAAGCTCAGAGTGGCCGCAAGACCTGAAGGGCCGTCTGTCCGGAGTCCTCAGCACCGACCTGGGGTGGTGGCGGCGCTGGTGCTCAGGGCCCTCCAACCTCCTCACCGGGGTTTCATTCCGAGAGATGCCTGAGGGTCCCTGGGCTGAGCCCCAGGCAGGGGCCAAAGGTGGAGGACAAGCCAAAACTGCCCAAAAGGACACAGAACGGAGGATGGGGCTCAAGTCGAGGCCTCCGCAGGGTGCACAGGCTCGGTGAGGCTGGGGGCCGGAGAACGGGGGGCTTTGCCAGTGACTGGGGTCCTGACCCACGTGAGCCATGGGAGGAGTCTGCGCAGGGAGGGTTTAGCACAATTGCCCCTGATCTGTGAACTCGGGAACACTGCAGGCACTCTCCCGAGCTCTTTCCCACTGCAGCATTGCTTTTGCAGTTCCCAGGCTGGCCTCAAACTCAAAGTAGGCCTGTTTCAGCTTCCTGAATGCTAGGATTTCAGGCATGCCCCACAGCCACCGCCCAAAGATTCCAATTTAAAAAAGAAAAAGCCATTGGAGCCCCATGGTTGGTCTGTTTGCCCCTCACCCTGTGAAAAAGAAATATCAGCGCAACAAAGGTCAGAAGGGTCCCGTCAAAGTCCCACAGCTTGTGCTTGTCGCAGCTCAAGCCCGTGGCAGGGGAAGGGCACTTTTAAAGTGCAGCACAGCAGATGGGCTCAGGGGACCCGGGCTCCCAGACAACGGCCGTGCAGTTTTTGGGCACTCACAAATTCGGTTTATTTGGGAAGAGATACTACCTACACCCTTGGTTCTAGGGCAGTCAATCCCATGTCTTTGGTTTTCTTTGTGGCTTTGCCTTTCTAACTACACTTTAGCAGTGCAGGTGTGCAGGGGACCCCGGCTGCAGCTGGCAGGAGGCTACACTGCTGAATTTCCAGGGCGGTGCCTCAGCTCCATGTAGGACTGCCACATCCGGTGGTAGAGTTTATGCACTGCACAAAGCACAGGAGCTTTGTGAAGCTAAAATACAACCGGCTGCTCAGACAGGAGCCAGGGCATCTCTTTGTGTGTCCAGAAGATGCAGTCAGCTTGCCAAGCCTTGGTCTGCAGGCCTATGCACAGCCAGGGGCACCTTTTAAATTTCATCTTTCCGGAAAGCAGCCTCTTCCAGCTCCCCGGCAAAGACCAAGTGGCCAGTGATGCTGGCCAAGGAAGGAGCAGGGAGCACAGCAGGCATGCGCAGAAGAGCGGAAATAAACCCCACATCAGCACCTCAAAGCTGGTCTTTGGTGAGGGGCACAGGGGATAGGCACCTGCTGCAGCCACCAGATGTCCTGCCTGCCCCATTCCAGGCCTCGGTGCTGTGACCCTGAGGTGCCCCGTGACCAGCTCTGGTTTCCTGGGAAGCAGCATCTCCTCTTGCAGGAAGCCATTGTGGGCCCAGCCTTCCTGCAAGGCCAGCATTGCTCAGCCAATTTCACGCGACAGTCGCCTGAGGTGGGCTTCACTGTGGACCTTGGGCCTCACCGCTCATCTGGGGGGCAGGGACCTCACCCCCAGGGGGGCTAGGAGTGGCCAGGCTGAGACCTCCACAGACTCAGTGCTCCATCCAGCCCACACTTTCCCACCCGGCCCTGTGGGGCTGTGCCCAGGGCCGTGCCACTCACACTCGAGGACGCACGCAGCCTCCCTGGCACACGGCCAGGCAAAAGGCGCACGGAGCTGCCGGAGCCTGGGGCCCATCCTCACTTCTTCTCAACCCGCAGACCCCGCCGCACACAGCCCAGCCTGTGCTCATGTATACCTGCCCCAGGCGGCACTGTGAGGCCCCAGCTGCCTGTCCAGGGCACAGCACTCCATCCTGCAACCTCCACACTCAGGCTTGGCCTGTGCCAGAGCTTGGCCTGGGCACCAGCTGTGTTCCTGGTTGTCAGCTGTAACCTTGAGCGTACGCTGTGACCTTGGCCTCCCGGATTTCCTGCTGCCTTGTTACTGGCCGAGGTCTCCCTGTGCTTTACTCAGTGGGGACCCCTGGCTCCCTTCTTGCTTCATATAGCAAATCTCCTTGTCCGGAGCCCTGATTCCTTGTCTGAACTACTCCACAGCCTCCCTCCTCACATGCCAGCACAGCTGTTCCCAGGGGTTCGTGAACCCTGCCTCTTGCTACCAGAGTTTCCTGGCCTGACCAGCTGCCGCTGTTCCCAGATTCCTTCTAACTCTGCTTGGTCTTGACTTCCCCTTCACTGGCTGGGCTTTGGCCTGCAGTAACCCTCCCCACAGAGACTCTGACCTGGATTTCCCTTGTCCCTTGGCGCTACAGCAGGGTCTTTACTCTCCTCCCTGAGCCACATCCCATAGCAAAGTTGCCAGATGTTTGTCGGTAGGTATGAACAGAGATGGATGGGTGGGTGATGGGTGGGTAATAGACAGATGAATGGATGGACAGAGGATGAATGGGTGACAGACAGATGGTTGATGGGTGGGTGGGTGGGCGGGTGGATGATGGGCAGGCGGATGGATGATGATGGATGAGTGGACGATGGTTGGATGGATGAATGGATGGATGGATGAGGGACAGACGGATGATGGGTGGGCAGATGGATAATGGGCGGACAGATGAGTGGTGACTGGATGATGGATGGATGGATAAGTAGAGGAGGAGAGTGGGGATGGGTAAAGTGAATAAAGAAGTGATCATTGATAGATGGTGGCCCACTCAATCCTAAAGTCTGACATATCTCCACAGATATTGCTGAACCAGCCCACAGTGGCAACCAGGAAGCTTGCTGCACCCACAGCCCATGGAGAAGAATACAAGATAGCACTCACAGTCTCGAGCAGTGGGCTCCAGTGGAAACCATGTGGACAGTCACAGTCCGAGTGGTCACACCCTTGGCCAGGTCCCGCACCCCTGAGGGCCAACCTCTCTGCTAGGAGGGCACCCTGGGATCTGGGAGCTGCTAGGTTTGTGCCGACGGGCTGTGTTCAATGCTGTGACCAAGAAGTGCTGACTGACAGAAAAGGCCACCCTGGGAATTTGCGACACTTGAGTGTGGTGTTCTTAGGGTTGCACAACCTTGCCCTGACCAGACTGAGTACTCCTGGGACGTGAGACGGCATTCTTCTCTACTGATCGCCATTAACACGGGTCTACTGGGCAGTACCCTGTCTCTCAGCAGAGTCCACGGGTGGACAGCTGAGTGCTTTATAAAGAGTCAACTACCTGCTAACATTGAGACAGCAGACCCAGGGACTGCTGCCCTGTGTCCCCAAGCCCCACAGTGTCAGACAGCAGCTTGTGTTGCCATGGGACAATGCAAGGTGCCAGGGCTGGGACACAGATCATCCCCTAGGAGTTCATGTGTTAAAAGCTTGGTCCCCAGTATGGCTGCTGTGACCAGCCCAGCTCTCAAAGTTCCCAGGGGAAAGGACAGTGAGAGGAAGGAAAAATAAAAGAGAAGAGTCAGAATACAGAAAGCTGAGGTCAGGTTGAGCCCTCTCCCTGGATGGGAGGAAAGGAACTGCCCAACCACCGCAGCACTTTCATTTATAGGTTCAGCAGGTTGATGTCACGGAACTCTGCTCTGCCTAGCAACCTGTTTGCATGGCAGCCTTGGGCACAAACTGCTGGAGCAGTTTGTTCACGTGGCTCACCTTGGGCACTCTTTGTTCTTGGGACTAGCTTTGCTCCAGCCCCACATGTGTGATAGATCTCCAGCTTCAGTGGCTCCCCACACATAGTGATGTTAAAAGGCAAGGAGACCTTTAAGAAGCAGGGCTGAGGGGACATCATCAGGCCATGGGGACCCTGCCCTTGAAAGGGATGAAGATGGCTCTTGGGGGACCTAGCTCAGTTCTCTGAGGAGGGTTGTGATATAGATCAGGACTGGTGCTACTTACTGTCAGCTTCCTGTCTCCAATGTGACCCCCTGTCACATGTGCTCCCCGATGATGCCACCACCAGAGCCAGCACCTTGCTATTTGGTGCCGTGGCCCATGTGGCTCTCCAAGTTCCCAGGGGGAAGGACTTTGAGGGATGGAGAAATAACAGTAAGAGATAGGAAGCTGAGGTCAGGTGGAGCCTTCTTTCCAGATGGGAGGCGAGGAACTGCTCAACCACCATAGCATGTTTATTTAATTTGGCAGGTTGGTGTCATGTGACACCCCTTTTACCTAGCAACTCATTGCTTGGATTGTCTTGGAGCTTGGTGTTCTCTGGACTGAAGCAGCTTGTTCACAGGGCTTGCCTCGGGAGCTCTTTCTTCATGGATTGGCCTTGCCTCGTTCCTGCATGTGTGATCAATCTCCAGCTTCAGCCACTCTCTATAGTTTGGACCCTCAGTGGCCAGCACTGTGAGCTAAGTGAATGTTTTTCTTTATAAAGCACCCAGACTTGGTATGTTGTTATAGCAACAGCAAGCTGGAGTTCCATGCAGCTCCCGATGTGTTAACATCTGATGTCGGATCAACTCAGGGCGCAAAAGACAGCTGACCCTGAGGAGTTAGAACAACCCGAAGATGGGCTGTTTTGCTGGCTTAGGCAAAGGCAACTCTTGCTGGTGAAACAAGGAGGAACATCATGGGGATGCTTTGATAAAGGTAACAATTGGCATAATTCTCGTCATGCTTTTCGAATCTAAAATAGGCAGCTATGTTCAGCAGAACACAACATCTTTGTTTCTCAGTAAAAATTTAAATCAGTTCAGAACCGCATTCTGATGGAGTCCCCTGAATTCCGCACAAAGATATTCTCTGTCTCTCGTGTCTTGTTCACCTCTCAAGTTAGCAAATAACGTAACACGAGGCAATGTGGGCCACATTCAGGCTGTCTCCCTGTCCTCCCCAAACCACTAAACACGGTTCCTCTATCCTGGGCCCCACAGGTGCAAACCCCATGCACTGTCTGCTTCCCTCTACCCTCACAGCTTCTAGGCCTCGGGCTGAAACAAAATCCACGACAAAGCACAAGGGATGAGGGCCTGGCTGCCACAGCCGCTGACCCCACCACTCACTGGACTGACTGGCTGACCTCTCAGGCCTCAGGCAATTTTCTGGAAATGAAGATAAAGTCCATTGTATGAACCCACATTCATTTCCTGTGCCTGCTCTGACAGGGACCACCAGCTGGGTGGCTTCAACAACCCCTCTCTCAGGGGTCTGAAAGCCATAAGTTTGAAATCCAGCCCATGGAGCCAAAATCAAGGTGTGAGCAGGGCCCCACTTCCACTGGAGGCTCCAAGGAGAAACTATTTTTTGTCCCTTCCTGTTCCCAGTGGCTGCTGGCTTTGCTTGACTGTGGCCTCCTCATGCCAATGTCCACCTCGTAGTCACACTGCCTTTCCTGCCTCTGTGTGAAATCTCCCCTGCCCACTCTTACTAAAACGGGACTGCATTTGGAGCCCACACGTCACCTCCTTGTGTCAAAAGTCTTCCCTCTGCCACATCCACAAAGATCTCTCTTCGCCCTCTCAGGTCACATTCCTGGGTCCCAGGGATAAAATGCGGCATGCTTGAAGCCGCTGTTGTGCCCAGCACACGACCCCAGATAGGCATCTCACCTGGTGCACAGCCAGACCTGCAGTGCCAGCTGGATTCCTAGCAGCAACAACTCGACATCAGGCTGGAGGCCCTCGCAAGCTCAGGAGAACAAAATGGTTGCTGGTGTCATCTTTGCTGCTGTTTTCCTAAGACCCCAGAAGGTAGAATAATCATTTTTATCACACAGAGTTTTGGAGAACAGGTCATCTGCAGTTTGTCTGACTGAGGCCACCACTCTTACATGACCACAGACCCCATGGTCACTTCCCCGCAAGGGTCAACCAACACAATCAGCAGGGACCAGTTCTGGGCCCTGGCAGTGCCACCACAGGGCAGGGCCAGGTGGTCCTCTGGGGGGAGACCCTGCAGACTCGACTCATCCCTTGGCAGAGCCTCACCAGAGCAGAGCCCCACGGTCCGCTTGGGCAAACCTGAGGACTCGACCAGGCCTCCAGATGAGTTGTACCGAGGCAAAACCTGGCAGTTCACAGGGTAACCCCGCCGACTCGACTGGACCGTTGACCTTGAGGGCTTGTCAATAAGGACTTGACCATGTCAAACCTGGTTCCCTGCCTTTTTACTATCTTTGAACATGGGAGCTTTTCCACCTCCTGCCATAGCAATTTGTGTACACCCATATTTGTTACAGCACAATTTGAAGCAACCATGTCTCTTCCCAATGTGAAAGCCCAAGGGAGTAAATAAACCCAAAAATACAGTTATTATCAGTCTTAAGATGACTAATTGGGTGGTAAAAAAATGGAGATGAGGGTAGAGAAAATTGATTAATCGAACGAGCCATCATCTTTATAACTGAGCAACAAATCTGAAGATAACATTAGGTAATACAGCATCCAGTATTAACCCCCTACTATCTTCTCTATAATTTGGTATTTCCTTAATTGTTTTTGTGTTAACTAATGCGAAGATAACATTATATAATACAGCATCCAGTGCTAATTCCCTGCTATCTTCTTTATAATTTCGTATTTCCTGTACTGATTCTGTATTATCTCGGTTTGTATGTCTCCATTCTTCTGTCTTCAAAATAAAATAAAATAAAAACAGGGACCAGAGCTGCAAGACTGTGGCCTTAGCATCACATGGCATTAGGGGGTGTCCCACACGGGAAGCAGACAATTCCAAGAGGGACAAACCATGCCCCACAGGTGGCAGGATGCCCAGAGACTCGAGACACCAGCCCAAGAACCCCTGTGACAAGGGTACCTGAGCTGCAGATTAAATGCCATCTGATGTCGGCCCTATGTGCGGTGTGGAAAAAAATCCTAAGAGAAAGAGCAGGAAGAAGCTACACTGGAAAAGTGGTATGTGTATTTCAGTGCACTTTTCGTCATTTTAGAGCAAACTTCCTAGCCCCTCAGAGGCTGGAAGAAATGAACTTTATTTTCAGAGTCAAATGAATCCCAAAGGTGAATCTATTATGGTGGGGGATTCCCATAGGAACTGGATATAAACACTCAAATTAAAGTTCTTTCATGTAGTAACAGCACTGGGGCCATGGAGGAGAAGCCTTTATTTCTAGCAAACACTCCTAGCATCTTTGTGCATGGTCTATCGAGGACCCTGAAACTTACCTTCAAATGGGCCAGAAATAACAGCAACACAAACACAGCTGGTGGAAGCCTGGGACAAAGCAAAGGGCTGTAGTTAGCCATACAATGAGGACATCACCAAAAACCAGGTCTTACTAAAGAAGTCTCCATAGGAGCAACAAAATCTTCCACTCTAAGCAACCCACAAGCCTCAGTGCATGCACACACCTGCCGCGCACGCACACACACACACAAAATAAATAAATAAAATAAAATAGAAACACGAGAGGATGACGCAACAAAATGCCTCCAAAACCTCCCATCTTCCCCAAAACTGATCCAGGGAATGTGAAGGGGCAAGAAATAAAAAGCCACACCACCAAATTATTTGAAAGGATAACAGAAGAGATTAAAAAACACATCAATAAGGTGCTCTGACATTTCAAAGACTATATAACTAAACAGATAATGATCTTAATAAGCAAAATGATCAGCAAATCTACAGAAGATGCTACTAAAAAGCTGGTTGAGCTAAACCACATAATGCAAAACAGGAGTTCCAGCATAGAAAAGAACCAGAGTCCGTGAAAAGGTACCAAGCAGAGATTCAGGAGATGACAATTTCTACTGAAAGTATGGGCAGCAAAAGTCTCCTTCAAAATTGATAGAGAATTAAAATATTTCCATATAAGAAAGAAATATTTCCATTTCTGAAAGAAGTTCGTGACCACCAAACCACCACTCCAGGACTAGGGATATAGCTCAGCAGCACAGCACCTGCCCAGCAAGTGTGGGGTCCTGAGTTCAATTCCCAGTACCGAAAGGAAAAAAAAAAAACTCCAAAAAATTCTCAAGGATATCAAAAAGGAGACAACAAGGCTAACAATGCGAGAAGGTCCAACAGAATAAACACACCAGGCAGGGTGAGCAGTTAAGTAGAAGGGAAAAGAAGGGAATCAGGGGCAGAAACATGACAGAATGACAGGAAGAGCTCAGTAACTACCGGTAATAACTCTCAATGTTAATGGTCTCAATTCTTCAATCAAAAGACACAGCTTGGAAGAACGGATCAAGAAATAAAATCCAGGCACACTTCATACCTCCCCCCCAAAATTCATAGACTAAACATAGAAGGATGGGAAACAATATTCCTCGCAATGGGAACCCAAAAGCAAACAGGAGTAGCCATGCAATTTTCAGAGGAAGCAAACTTTAAGCCAAAACTGTTCAGAAGAGGCAAAGATGGTCCCCACATATTGGTTAAGGGAACAATTCCACAGGAAGAGATAACAATTATAAACATATATGTATCGAATGATGGGGCACCCAGCTTCATAAAATAAACACTAGTGGTTATAAAAGAGCAAATAAACATCAATACAATTATAATGGGGGACCTCAATACTCCACTATCACAAATAGATCAACTAGACAAAAAAGTCAACAGAGAAATGCCAGAGTAAAACCAAACCTTTGAACAGATGGACCTAATAGGCATCTACAAAGTGTTCCACCAAACAACAACAAAATACACACTCTTCTCAGCAGCACATAGAACTTTCTCCAAAATAGACCACATGCTAGCCAATCAAGGATGCTTAAGTAGATGAAAAAGAATTGAAATTATACCATGTGTTATGGTTTGTGTCTGCATGTCCCCCCAAATCCTCATGCAGGTATGGAGTGGCTTTTAGAGTTTATGACTGATCTGTGATCCAATGCTGGGATTATGGGTGTGAAAGCTATACCCTAGGGCAGATAGTTTGTATATGAAGGGAGAGAAAGAGGCTGCTGGCTGCCATTCCTGCCACCATTCCTCCCTTCTTGTGCTTGTTGCTTTGCTGTGTACCACCACCATGAACTGTTGCCCTCTGCCATGTGCCACTGTGCCTCAGAACCAGCCAACTATGGACTGAAACCTCCGCAAACTGTAAGCTAAATAAACCTTTCCTTCCTTCATTTTGGAAATTGGGTATTTTGTCTCAGCAACAAGAAAAAAGTAACCAAGATACCATACATATTATCAGATCATAGTGCAATAAAACTAGAACTCAGTGGTGAAGGAGCCCGTGGAAATCATGCAAGCACGTGGAAATCAAACAATATACTCTTGAATAAGAAATGGATCACAGAAGAAACCAAGGAAGAAAGAAGATAGTTCCTAGAATTAAATAATAATGCCAGGACACCTGCCGGCACTTATGGACCCAGTGCAAGCAATCCCAAGAGGGAAGTTTATAGCTGTGAAAGCCCACATCACAAAAATTGAGTGAGTTCAAATAAATAACCTAAGGGTGCACTGCAAGGTCCTAGAAAAACAGGAACAATCCAAATTCAAACCTGGTACGAGGAAGAAAATGATGATGATTAAAGCAGAAATCAGTGAAATGCAGACTAAATAAACAACATAATCAGTGCATTGCAGTGGTTGTTCTTCAAAAGAATAAATAAAATAGACAGACCCTTAGTCCATTTTAGTCCCCAAAAGAAAAGACCCAAATCAGGGCGATTAGAAATAAGAAAGGTGAAATTACAACAGATACTGCCGAAATCCAGAATATTATTATCCAAAGATTTCATTTCTAATTGCATACGTTGGTGTCTCCCTCTTCCTTTTGTAAGAAGATATATTAACAACTTTGCAAGTCTGTGTGCTGCTAAACTGGAGAATTCAGGAAAAACAAACAGATTCCTAATATAAATTACCAAAACTAAACCAAGAAGACATAAAAATCCTGAAATTACAAGAATAAAATCCTACCAACTAAGAAAAGCCCGGATCCTGATGGATTCACTGACAAGCTAAGAACTTCAGGGGAGTTCTAAGGCTAATGCCCCTCAAACTCTTTAATAGAATTGGAAGGGAAGCAGCACTCTCAGAGCCGTTCTTGGAATCATTATCCTGTGTTATGGTTGATACATTGTGTCAACTTGAGGAGTCTGGAGGCTTGGCTAAGTGACTCAGTAGTTCTGCATCCTGGGGTGAAAAGGACACATTATTACCCTTCTGGGATGTTGTTCCTCACGGCAATTTGAGAAGTTTAACCAAATGACCAAGTGCAGGGCCAGGGTCCTTTGTGTTCATCCTGAGCCTGTGCAAGAGGAGGGCATGGAGATTATGTGAGTGCTACATACCCCTTGGGCAGGGGTGGCCCGCTTACAATATATAAGGGAAGAAAATAGGCTTGTTCCTCTCCCTCTTTTTGCTCTTGCTGCTTTTGCTGTCTGATGCTGCCTTGAAGTGTTGCCCCTGTGCCCTGCCACCCTGCCTTGGAGCCAGCTGATTATAGACTGGAACTTCCACAAACTGTGAGCTAAATAAACCTTTTCCTTCCTTAATTCTGGGCATCAGGTATTTTGTCTCAGCAATGAGAGAAAAGTACCCAAGACACCCTGATACCAAAACCAGACAAGAATCTAACCAAAAAAGAGAATTACAGGCCAGTCTCTTTAATAAACACAGATGCAAAAATTCTTGACAAGATTCTGGCAAACAAAATACAACAAATTGTCAAAAAGATGTATCATGAACATGCTGGTTTCATCCCAGGAATGCAAGGATGCTTCAATATACAGAAATCAGTAAATGTACTACATCACAGAAACAGAAGGACAAAAATAATAATCTCAATAGACACACACAAAAAGCCTTTGACAAAACCCAATATCCATTAATGATAAAATAAAAGCCTGAAGAAAATAGGTATAGAAGGATGTGATCTCAATCTAACAAAAGTCATTTATAACCAACATACTGCGAACATCATATTAAATGGGGAAAAGCTGAAATCTTTCCCTCAGAACTCAGTAATAAGACACAGATGTGCACCATCACCACTTCTGTCAGAATAGTGCTTGGAGCAGTAGCCAGGGCGATCAGGAGACACAGAGGAAAGTGGCGTGTGTGGGAAAGAAAGAAGCCGAATTATCATTATCTGCAGATTACATTATCCTCTACTGAGAAGACCCAAAAAAGTCTCCCCAAAGACTCCTAGAATGAACAGATTAATTCAGCAACATAGCAGGATACAAAATCAATGCACAAAAATCAGTGGTGTTTCTGTATACCAATAATGAACTCACCAGGAAAGAAATTTGGAAAATAATACCATTCACAAGAGCATCAAGAAAAATTAAATACTTAAGAACTAACCTAACCGAGGAAGTGAAAGAACTCTGCAATAAAGACTACAGTACTCTGTAAAAGGAGATTGAATAGGACATCAGAAAGTGGAAAGATATCCCTTATTCTTGGATAAGGCAAAGCCAATATAGACAAAATGGCTGTATCTCCAAAACTGATGCATAGATTTAATACCATCCCAATCAAAATACCAGTAGCATTCCCCACTGAACCAGCAGAAATAACCCTAAAATTCATGTGGAACCAGGAGAGACCCAGAATAGCAAAAGCAATCCCAGGCAACAAGAGCAAAGTGGCAGGCATCATGATTCTGGATTTGAGCTTGTATTACAGCACTCACTTTGGCAACACTTATACTGATGTTATATTAGAAAGATGCAGTACAAAAAGTCATGATACTAGCACAGAAACAGACAGTGAGTCAATGGAATAAAGCAGAGGAAACAAAGCAGAGGCATATTCAGTTATTTGAGTTTTGAAAAAGGGGCCGAAACAAACACTACAGGAAAGAGAGCTTCTTCAATAAATCATGCTGGGAAAATTGTCTATCTCTATGCAGAAGATTGAGTCTAGACTCACATATTGTACCACGTACTAAACCGAAATCAAGATAGAATGAAAGATCTGAACGTTAAGACACAAACAATCTGCTGGAAGATATAATAGATAAAATTCCTGAAGACATGGACGAGGAGTTTCTGAACAGAACCCTCATTGCACAAGAAATAGTACCGTAATTTTACAAATGAGATCATACCAAAACCTTCTGCACAGCAAAGGAAACAACCAACAAAGTGAAGAGATGCCCTGCAAAATAGGTAAACAATTTGTCAGCTATTTCTCACAGAGAGGACTAATATCTAGAATATATAAAAAAAATTAAAAACCTCAGACCCCTGCCAAATAAAAGACTCAATCAAGAAGTGGCCAAGAGAAATGAATAGACACTTCTCAGAAGTACAAATGGCCAATAGATACATGAAAAGTATTCAACATCAGAGAAATGCAAATTAAAACAGCACTGAGATTCCACCTTACTATAGAAAGAATGCCCATCATCAAGAAATCAAATGACAACAAATGCTGATGAGGCTACAGGGAAAAAGACCCCTCTACATTTTTGGTAGGAATATGAACTGGTACAACCACTATGGAAATTATTGTGGAGAACCATGTGGACAACTCTCTTTGAAGGAGCAATTGTCTCCATTTTGGCTGAGCCTGGCCCTATTTGCACGTATTGATGTGTGCAGAGCTAACTAGAACTTTTCCTTATCCCTTCTGTAAAAGGAGATTGAATAGGATATCAGAAAATGGAAAGATATCCCTTATTCTTGGATAAGGCAAAGCCAATATAGGCAAAATGGGGGTATCTCCAAAACCGATGCATAGATTTAACACCATCCCAATCAAAATACCAGTAGCTGGCTGTAAGCAATGCAAATTGGTCCAGCCCGAGGTGCTACTGTGTAGTTTTTAAAGCAAAGACAGCAGGCGATGTTTCCCTGGACCCCCATTCCTCCCACAAGTGAGCCAGGACAGGGTGGGATGAAGGGCCAAGGCTTCACGCTGTTGGCTGGGATGGAGCCTCAAGATAGAGGCTCTGACGTCCTGGAGCTAAAAAGATTACACTGTCAGAGCCGAAGCACCCACCCCAAAACACTAGATAGGGTCTCAGTTCTGTTATTCAGATTACTCTTTCTGCACATCCTTCTCTCTGCATTTGCAGAGGTGATTTCAAGCCTCGTACCCAGCCCAGCTCACAGCACTCACCTATTTCCCTCCATTCTCACAGTCACTCAACCTCAAGCCACTCCCTTCTTCACGAATGAATAAAACCTGGGTTCTGCCCTGGGTCGAAGCCTTTGTTCCAGATAGTGATCATCATGGCTGGACTTAGGACCTCTTGGCTCCCCTTAATTACAAATATGCCTTAGTGTCTTTATTTTCACCATGGGTTGCACTGGAAGTAGTAGATTGGAATTAACTCACTAGAATTCCAATACCTTTTCAATGGGATTTTTTTCTCGAAATTTTATTTTTCCCAGAGTCCTCTTCTAGGTACCTTCCAGAGAGAGTTAAAGACATTGTATTACAACGATCTGTGCATACTCCTGCATGTAGCAGCATCATAATAGCTAAGTCATAGAAATAGCCCATATGCCCATCCAGCCATAAATAGATGAAGAAAATGTGGTATTTATACACATGGAGTACTACTCTGCCATAAAGAAGGATGAACTTGATAAAGGATAAATTTGTAGGTAAATGGATGTGCCTTTAGACCATAATGTTAAATGAAGTAAATCAGATACATGAGCTTAAATATTGCATGGTTTCTCTTAGGTGAGAAACCCCAAATATAAATAAAGAGCAAAATAAAATATAGAAAATAAGAATCAGGGAGATCTTTTCCAAATGGGAAAGGGATCAAGAGATGGAGGGGGAAGAGGACAGAAAAAGAACTGCAGTGTGTTTCTGTACATGCACAATGAATGCAATCATTATGTAATGCAAACATGTACTAACAAAAAGGAAAAACTATTTTTAAGAGTGGTTGGTCCAGGCATGGACATGGGAGCCTCCTCTGGCCAATCAAATGTCAGACCAAGTTGTCCGAGGGCTTCTGGGAAGACACTGCCTTCCAGGAGGAAGTCACACAGTGTGACACTGGAACTGCCACGACCACCTGGTGGCCAGCTGGGAGACAAAGCCAATGGCAAGGCTGGCACCACAGAGAGACAGACAGAACCAGGTCCTAGAGGCCACCCTGCAGCCCGTCCTTCACTTCCTACTGTGCAAGAGTGCACATGGTCATCCTTCAGGGCCACTGAGTTTAATTCCCATCGCTGGTCAAGCCCAGGAAGCAAAACTTCCCATGCCTGACCTAGGAATGGTGGCCCTACCGCCAGGATGACACCGAGTTCCGGACAGAACGCGGTCGACTCTCCACCCGCCCTCTTGTCCCCAGTGCCAGGAACCTCCACCCAGTGATGCCACAAAGGACATCTGGCAAAACCGCAAGGCCCCACCTGCCAGGCCAGGATGCTCCCCTCCCCTTCTGGGTGAGTCTGGCCTTGGAGAAGTTTGAGGTGATGCCCAGGGGTGAGTGTGGCCCTGCCCTCCCCCGCAGCCAGCTCTTCCCATGAACTTCCTTCTGGACCAGCCGCAGGTCCTTGATTCTCACTCCAAGGCAGCTGCAGTTCACACCCTTCCTTTCCAACCACAGCTCCTCGCATGTACTATGGCAGGCCCAGCGCTGTGGCCAGCATTGCCTTGGGCCTGCTCCTGTCCACCTGCCCAGCCCCAAGGCACAGGGAGGAGCTCACGGCTCCGGGGATCCCTGCCTACTCTTGCTCAGCAGGGATGGAGATCAGTGGACACAGCTTCCTGTGAAACATTCTTAGGAGCCTGGTGTCCCACATTGGCTCCAGACCGGTCCCGTTGGCCTCCCACAGCTAAGCATGAGCTTGGTGGCTCAGGAAGTGAGGGGCCATTGGTGGGGCCTGGGGATGGGCACAGAGAAAACAGGGCTCAGGGGACTAGAGCATGCAGGCCCTGGGCCTCAGGGCTCATCAAGAGGTCCTGGGCACTTCTGACGGTCATCCGCCAGTGCTATGCAACAGCTTCCTTTCCCACCCTCTGCATTCCATCACCAGGCATACCGGATCTTAGAGGGCCCAGCCTGCACTTCCAGCACAGCCGGATATGGACCAGGCAGTGGGGTCAGTTAGCAGATGCTGTTGGTCAATTAGAAGCTTCTGGCACTTCTCCCGGCCTCACAGGGTGACAGAGGCAGCCCACAGGTTGTAAAGAGCTGTCACTCTGGTTGAAAAGGCAGAGTAGACAGGAGTTCAAATAATGCCCTCACAGTCTCAGTCCTCAAGAGGCTGAGGCAGGACGATCTCGGTGAGTTCAAGGCCAGCCTGGACTCCATAGTGAGACCTTGTCTCAAAAAAAGGAAAAAATGACTCCCTTGTGCTGCCCCTATGGTTACCACGCCCCAGCCCAGTTCCCTGGGGCAGCTGGAGGCCCCAGGCTGATCCTTTATACTCATCTGAGAGGTGACTTGGGCAAGTTACTTCCCCTGTCTGTCCCTGGTTCTCCCATTTGAAAAGTGAAAACTGGATCATCTTAGTGTCCCCTTTTCTTCACCTTGCTGAGATTTTCCACGGGAACTGACATCCACAGCTGTTACCATGGTGAGCCCCTCCGTGCCAGGCCCAGCTCTGCACTGCCGGATGTCCTACTCTGCAGCAGCCAGACCAGCCACGCTGCCTTCACCCACTGTGCAGATGGGGAGACTGAGGCTCAGAGAGGGGATTGTGCCCACTGCACAGGTAGCCAGCGGGAGTGATGGAGCAGAGCCCCACTTGGGCAGGGCCCACACCCAGCCTTCCACCCTCTGAGGCCAGCTCAGCTCCTTGGTTTTGTTGTTGTTGCTTGAGACAGGGTCTCACCATGTAGTTCAGGCTGTCCCTGAACTATGTAGTCCAGGCTGGCCTTGAACTCAAGGCTATCCTCCTGCCTCAGCCTCCCAAATGCTGGGATTACAGGTGGGTGCCACCACGCCTGGCCAGCTCAGCTCTTCATAAGCACCAGACTTCATCCTTAGCCCATAACCTGGAATCACATGGCGTTGATGACACATGGAAACCAGATCCAAGTGGGCAGCTCCTGTGAAATTCCCACGTCGGTCATGTGAGTGCCCAGGACGAGGTGGTCAGTGGGCATTGAGGCACAGGCTGGCGGCAGAGATAACCTGGCCAGCGTACAGCGAGGGCCGGGCAGCATCCAGCCCGGGGCCATCGTCAGACACCTGCTGTGCTGCTAAGGGTGGTCGCTGGGCCCTGCAGCTTCCTCCCACATGGCCTCTGGGAGCCTCCAGCACCTCTGAACCCTACCCAGAGCACTGGAGCGGGGGGGGGGGGCCTTTGCACCCCAGGGCCTACAGGGATGCCTGGCGGAAAGTGGATGCTCCCTGAACACATGCAAAATCAGCTCGCATGTAAGGAGCGAGCAAGTGAGTAAGTAAGGAGGCTGATTGACCGGTCCATGGGCTGGATTCGCAGCTGTGTGCTGCCCTCGGGGCCATCCTGTCACAGAGCTCTCTGTTCACCTGTGACAGGGGTCCAGCAGCCAGGCCTGCAGATGAGGAGACCTCTGACCTACATTTATGCCTCTCCAACCTCTCCAGATCCAGACCCTCTCATCCCCCAGAGAAATGTGAGCTCAGGACCCTGGCGGCTGGCCAGCCCCTGGGGGATGGAGCACTCGCAGCCCTTGAGCAGTGGCTGTGGCCATGTCCCCACCCCTGCAGCCTGTGACATCACATGGTGACCATGTTGCACCCGGGAAATCGGCAAACCCTTTTCCCCTTGTCAGTTTTCTACTAGCACTCTGCTTTGACAGCATCTGGTCTCAGCTTCAACATTCTGACATGAGGGCTGGGGACATGGTCCAGTGCTAGAGTCTTTGCCTGGCATGCACAGAGCCCTGGGTTCTATTCCCAGCACAGGAAAAACAACAGCAACCAAAACTTATATGTTTTGCAATTGCTCCACAAAACATTAATTCTGATTATAATGAAAAACTGTAGGGGGTAGGAATATACCTCAGTGGAATAAGTGCCTGCTTAGCAAGTGTAAGGTCCTGAGTTCAATCTCCAGTACCACAAAAAAAAAAAAAGAAAGAAAGAAAAACTGCCAGGCATGGTGGCCCTTGCCTATAATCCTACCACTCGGGAGGCTGAGACAGGAAGATTGTTGCAAGTTCAAGGTCAGCCTGGGCTTCAAAGTGAGCTCAAGGCCAGCCTGAACTGCATAGCGAGACCCTGTCTCAAAAGACAAAAAATTAATAAACAATTGTTCATGACCAGTTGTATTAGTTTTCCCACCCCAGCCCATCCTATTAAAGTGGAGGTGCAGACAAGGCCACCGCCTGTGTCCTATGGCTTCTGCCACTGGCCACAGGTGACAACCAGGTTGAAACCCAGTCTCAGGGCAGAGAGAGGCCTCTGGGTGTGTGTGGCCATCCAGGGCGGGCATGAGTCATCAAACACTTGCTGAGGCCCCCAGAGCTCCGGCACACACCACGCATTCTGCCACACAGGTCTCTGGAGGACAGTGAGGTATCCATGCAGCCTCATAATCTGTGGCCGTGGGCCCCTTGGAAGGGGCTGTGCCAGTGCCAGCCCGGATGCAGGGAACCCTGAATTCCCACCAGTCTCGCTGGGAAGCTGAAGCCTGTTCTCTGATTATAAAAAGAAGGAGGTCCAAGTGCCACGTGGGTTCACAGTGTCCCTCGTCCCAGCGTCCTCGCCATCTGGCTCATCTTTAATTAGCACAGTGAAAGCGGGATTTCCCAGTACCGGTTCCTCCTCTGGTGAGGAAGCAGCCTCGAGAATGCAGGTGCCGCCCGCCCCAGGCCTCAGCTACCTGGCCTCGTGGTTAGCGTTTTGGAAAGAGGAGCCGGGCCAGCTGCACTCCTGGGGCTGTGGTTTCTCCAGGTGTCCTGGAGAAACATGCTCCGGGATCACCTGGCATGCACGTCAGCACCACTGGACCCTGCCTGGGAGACAGCGGGCATGAGGGCCACAGCCAGCTGTCCCCTCACCGAGGCCCCTACTGCCAGCTCCAGGGTCACACAGCCCTGGGGTCTGCCCCACTCTCCTCTCTCTGCCTGCATCACAGTGGGGCTCTTTGAGCCTCGGTTTCCCCCAGTGTGACATGGGAAGAACATAAGCCACCGGCCCCACAGGCCAGTTACCCAGCCCACTCCCCGGTTAGAAAGTGCGGGGTACTCAGACCCCACGGGAGCCCTCCGGGGAGCAGCCCACAGCCCCGCCTTCGGCAGCTCTCCAGCCCCCCACATGCCGCGGGCCCCCTGAGTCTCATGCCAGGCCAGCAGGCGTTTGGGTCCCTGGTTAGCAGAGGGAAGAACTGAGGCCAGAGTCATTAAGAGGCTGGGCCAGTTGCTGGACCCTCTGCCTGGTCATCAGCCTTCCCCTAGGGGAAAGGGCCCGGGAAGTAGCAGGAGACTTCAGCCCTTGGGACCAGAGGGGAGCAATCAAGTGCCTATGTCACAGAGCCCAGGCAGAGCGCGCAGAGGAGCAGGCAATCAGGACTCTAGCCAGGTGGGCTCCTTCCTGGGCCCCTTCGGTGGGCCTGCCTGGCCAGGTCAGCCCCTCTGGGTCAGCTAACCAGCATGTGTCATCCTGACAGCTTGTCCTGCTTGTCAGCAATGACCCCAGGAGACAGGAGCCCAAAGCGTCCACTTGCAGAGAGCACTCAGCTCAGGGCTCCAAGCCCTAGCTACCAGCCCATGGGTGGCTGCCTCCTCAGTGGTAGTGGGGTCTGAGTCCATGCACAGGTTATCACAAATCCCCAGCCACTTTTTCCCAAGGACGACAAAGAACCAGTGTGTGCTGAGAGACACCCGGAGCAGCTGGCACTGTGCATGGGCCACCTCTGTGTTATGTGATATCAGGGACAGGAGAAAGCCAAGCCACCCCCCAGGATAAAGACTCCACGCATCCCAGCAGCCGGCTCTGCAGGGACCCAATGCAAATCTGTTTCCCATCTGGAAAGCTGTCTGGGAGGATGCAGAGCCTCAGAGAGGGCAAGCAGCCTGTCCAAGGTCACACAGCAAGCTGCACCAGGCCTGGGATCTCCTCTGCCCTTGCATGAGCACACTGCCTGGCAGCCTCTGTGCAGCCACATATGCAGCTCAGCAGCCAAGCCCAGCAAGGGGCAAGCCTCGTGCCAGGGTAGGTCATCAATGTTACCTTGGAGAAAGGGACCCTTGCAGTCAGCCCCCAGCCTTTCTGGGTCAGTGCATCTCACCCTAGGCCTGTAGAATACCTGTGAGCTGTCACCTTCTGCAGACAAAGAAACCTCCCCAAGGAGCACCACATGCAGGCAAGCTCTGTGTCCACTGGGGGAGATCTGGCACTGTGTGCGGGTTCCAGTCAGCACCTGAGGCCTTGCTCTGGCCCTGTACTTGGCTGGCCCTGAAATCTCCAGACTCAGTGACGGAAGGGCACCCATGGCATGCACCTCAGAAGACAAGGTGGTGTTCTTTTCCCCAGGACCCCCGAGCACCTAGGCCCAGAGGTGTCTACGTAGTGATTCCCCACACCAGGCACATAGGCCCTGAAGATTCACCAACATGTGCTCTCTCCCTGCCCAACAGAGGCCTGCAGCTGGTCATTGTTGGGTGGTGACAGGTGTTCCCAAGAAGGAAAGGCCAAGAAGAACAGAGAAATGGAGGGCAGCACTCTAAGGAGGCAGCATAGCAGTAGATCTGGGAAGAGGGGGCCACTGTGCAAAGGGCCTGGGGCAGGTCTCTCATCATGCATCTGTGTACAGCAGGAGCTGCTGTGGCCCCACAGGATGGGGGTACAGGGCCAAGGGGAGTAGCTGGAGCAGTGGCCAGGGAGGGTCCAGGCCCCATGGCCACCTAGTAATACCAGGCTCGGGCATCATGCTAAGAGACGTCCAGCAGCATTTGCAGTGCCCCCCAGGAAATTAGAAACGCACAGCCTAAGAGGCCACAGAGGGAACCCTTTAACAGAAACAATACCCCAGCTCTCCAAACTCCCTGTGATGAGGGGAAGATCGTTCAGCAAAGAGGAAAACATGCACTATGTCATACGCTTTGTTTCGTTGTGTTTAAATCACAGTTCAAAATGCGGCTTGGAGCTGGGGCAGAGGCCGCCGTTAGAGCTGGGGCAGAGGCCGCCGGGCCGGCATGGGGTGCGGGCGGGGGCGGCTCTCTTCTTCCTTTCCTAGGTTTTATGTGACGCAGCTGCTGCCGCATTGTATTTATAATTAAAACAAATAAGGGGGAAATCGCTCTAACCAAACCCGGTGAGGGGGGAGGCCGTGCAGAGCCGCTTTCCCTTCCTGCTAAGTCAGGCTCCCGCCTCAGCCTGGAGCGTGGCCAGCCCGGCCACTCAGCCCGGCCTGCGCCCTCCTCCAGCTGACGGCGCGCCAAGCCTTCCTGCACAGGTGAGGGGCCCATGTGTTCCAGGCCCCCTGGGCACCGTCACTCCCAAACACAGCCCTGGCTTCTGCTGGGAGCTCCGCCTTTCGAGACCCACCCCAAGTGGTGTCACCCGATCCCCCACAGCCCGTGTCCAGCCCAGGAGACGCCCGGTTGTAGCACCAGGTGGCATGAATTCTACCCCTCTGCCCCGTGGGTATCAACCAGGGGTTCTCCCTGGATGCCACCCTACGGCTAGTGAGGAAACCAGGGCTGCAAACCCCTTCCAGACGCCCAACAGCCGGCATGGAGGCCTCGGCTGGCTTCTCCCCAGCCTTACTTCCCTTCACCCTGCCCGCCGCAAGGGGAATGAGCAACAGGCCCACCCCCAGGCCCCAGGCCAAGGGTCCCTTTGACCTCCTCGTCATGGGGCAGGACATCACCAGCAGGCCAGGCAGCTAGATTTGCTAAATGCATCCCAGGAGTCATCAAGATCTGGCTTCGGCAGGGTCAGGCTTGGAAATGCTATGTAGGAATGTATCTTCCTGGGGTTTTCATTTTTCATTACAAAAGTAAATTCAGAAAATACAGAGAAAAAGATGAAACCCTAAACTGGATTTGTCCCCACCCCCTCCGCCTGCAGGTAAAGATTTCAAGGAGCACCTTGGACAGGGCCCCAGCCGCAGCACACCCTGACACTGGGCGCTCTGCTCCCTGGGCTCTGGGCCCTGCCCCGATTAGGCGTGCCAGGGCGCTGCCTGGCTCAGGACCTGCAAGCTCCTAACCAGAAGTCTGAGGAGCACAGACCACTGTCCCCAAGGGGCACCCAGGGGACAGCAGCCCAGGTCTGGGTGCTGGAAGGTAGCAGGACCCCAGGACCCAGCATTCCCACCCAGCTGGGAGGTTTGGGGCGAGACAGAGACAGGCAAGTCGGAGGTGGCCTCTGGTGCCTCAAGAGCCATCCGGGCCCTCAACGAAGGCAGGGCCCCCGAGGCCCATGTTTCACCCTCCAGCCTGGGCTGTGCCGGCCCCTCTGGCCTCCACGTGGTCATCCCCCAGCCCTGACATCCTGCCCCAGGTGTGACTCTCCCACTCCCTCAATGCCAGGCCCTGGGAAGACAGAGGGGAATGCTTTCCTGTCGTCCCAGCCAGGCCATGTACACCTTGCTCCTCGGCCAGAGCCATGAGTATGACCAGCTGTGACACCACAGCCCTCAGCCCACCCCCACCCACACAGAGCCTGCAGACTCCTGGCCTCTTCCATCTCCGAAAAAGGCACAGAGGCCTCACTGGCATCACAACAGCCTCTTACTGTCCCTCCCTCTACCCCCAGCCGAGGCCAGCTGGGCTCAGCACACGACCGGTGCGCTGAGCTGAACAAAAGCTGGTGTGGGTGTGTGGGAAGCTGCTGGCCCATCTGCAAGCAGGCGCTGGGAGTGGGCATGAGGCCAACCTCTTCACACAACCCCATGTCTGCCCTGGCTGGGGAACAGAGGCAGCCTGTGTCAGGAGAGGGAACATCATGGAGGAAGGCCATCCTCTGACCTATACACCGGACCCAGGTCTGGCTCAAGCCAGCTGCAGGGTCACAGGCCAGCTAGCCAGTCACCCCAAGCTTTAGCCTCTCCATCTGCAAAATGGAGACCATGAGGAACATGCACTGCAGTGGAGTGCGCTCCACGGATGTCCACATCCTAACCCAGAGGCTGTGACTATCTGGTGACACAGAGAGGACAACTGTGACCTATGGGACTGAGGTTGCTGATTGGCCAGCCTTAAAACAGCAATTATCCCAAGCCTTGCAGGTCCTCTAATGTGGGGAGGACACGGAGGGCACCACCAGCTTTGAAGACAAGGGAAGGCCTCGAGCCTAGGGGTGCAGCAGCCTCTAGCAGGTGGCAGGGGCACCAAGGGGACCCCACACTCTTGACATTAGCCCAGTGAGAGCCAGGTCAGACCACCGATCTCCAGAACCATGCGTGTCCTTCTAAGACTCCAAGGTGGCCCTGATACACCACAGTAGCCCCTGGAGGCCAACGCCAAAGCACAGGCAACAGGCAGCCAATATTCAGAGCTGGAGGCACCAGACAAACTTCAGCAGCTTGTATCTCAGATGGGAGGGACCTGGTGTTCAGCACAAGGCCCCTCCCTGTGTCGGCCTCCGTCCCCCAAGCAACTGGCAAGGGCAGCCCTGAGGACACTGCTGGGCTCAAGGCCTGGCTTGCCAAGGCCACTCCTAGGGCATCTGCACTTGGTGCCCTCCTCCTGAGGTCCCTACATTTACCTCCCAAGGGAGTCATGCTCCTTTTGGGGCTTGGTCCTGTCACCCCGCACCCCACCCCAGGGGCCGCTGGGCTGTTTTGCCATCTGCTGTCAGCACGGAGCCCAGCACAAAGCAGGCACTCTGCATGTGTGTTCAATTAATAAATGAGCACAAGGCCTCTGCAGAGTATTTAATACTGAAAAGGGCTCAAAAATGTCAGAAATCACAAATCCAAAGGGCACATAAATTTTCACCCTGGAAAAATACACAAATCAGTAAGGGTAGGCGGCTGCAGAGATTCGGGGAGAAGAGTGGAAAGAAACTTTTAGAGCTGACAGTGGTGAAGGCCACACAGCTGTGTATGCGGGAAAGAACACTGAACTGTATGTTTTGGATGAGCCCTCCGACTCCTACCCCAATAAACACCACAGAAGAAGAACAGGGGAATCTGGGTAGAAAGTATGGGAATGCTCGTTGTACCATTCTTAGCTCTTTTTTGCACATTTAAAATTATTTCCAAACCAAGTTTTATCAATATCTGGGTATCACGTCCCTCAAGAGCGCAGGATTTTAGGGGCCCTCGCTGGCCTCCTCGTGACATAAAGACTTACTCTCACCTATTCCGTCCACGCTTGTCAGGGACGGCCCCTCTGCAGGTGCTAAGTCTCTCAGCACTGAGGTCCAGCCTCACCGTGGAGGGAGGTCCTGCCGGTTCCCCCACTGACGGAGTGAGGAATGGCGGCCCCAAGGCACAGCCGGCAGGGTTGCCCAGCACCTGAGCGGGAGAGGCAGCCCCTTCCCCGGGGGTGTCTGATCCTTGCTCCTGGAGTCGGGTCTCGCTGTGTGTGCAGTGAGAGGCCGTCTGGCACATCTGTCACTTGGCCTTGCTAAGCCTCAGTTTCCTCATCTGTGAAATGAGCGCTGCAGGGCGCTGGCTCCTCCCGGGTCTCCTGCCATCGTCTCCCTTGGGCCTTGCCCATGGCACCTGGGCCATCTCTGGCCAGAGGTCACAGGATCCTCCGCAGCTGTGTCACCAGAGCGTGGCAGGGAAGACACAGCTTCGGGATGCTGGGCCCAGGTGTCTGTGGAGGGACAGCCACCCCGCCGAGCATGGCACAGACGCTCCCTCACCACCACGGCCCCAACTGGTGGTCGAGGTGAGATCCTGAAACCAAACCTCCCCAACCAGTTCCCCTTCTGACACCAGCGAAACGTGAGACTTCCACCCAGGACCCCGGTCCAGGAGTTGCTTGTTCCCCTGGGCAGGACGCGGCGGAACACTGGATTCAGGAAGTTGCCTGTTGTTGTCAGTCTCCAACTTCACCTTTTCGCTTTTCTTATCAGAAAGGTGCATGAGTAATCCTGCGAGCAAGCCCCGGCTCTGTGGAACTAACTACCTGCCCTGCGAGTCCCCGAAACTCCTCTCTCCTCCTGGGTGGGTGTCAAGGTGGGAATCTGAGCCGAAATGAAATTCAGAATGAGAAGAGCCGAAATAGAAAGGAGAAGACAGGAGTGCGCGGGGGTGGGGCACGTCCTGGAGCTGACACCTCCACTCCTGCCCAGGGTCTCTGCGTGGGGCGGGGATAGTCCGGGAGCAGACTCTGCTAGCAACGGCCTCTGGGGGAGGCGGCACTGTGTCCCCTGACGGAGCTAGCATGCTGAGCCACACAGGCCTGGCCAATCTACAGCAGCCACCTGGCGCATCTGTCACTTGGCCTTTCTAAGCCTCAGTTTCCTCATCTGTGAAATGAGCGCTGCAGGGAGCACCTCTCTCTACACTCCAGACCTGGGCTTGAAAAAAAGAAAAAGCTGGGTTCAAAATTAGCACAAGAGTGGCTACCAAGAACACAAGACATGGTTTCCTGTGTTTTTTTCTTCAGTTTTTTTTTAAGACTTCCAGAAAAGTTTCCTCTGCACAACTGAGACCAAAATGGCATAAAATGCAAATGTGATGCCCCAACCCTGAGCCACTGTCTGTACTCACAGAGCTACTCCAAGGCCTCCAAGGCCTAAGGAGACAGCTAAAGGGGTCTCCCAGCCCTGAAACGCTCACCGAAAGGGATTTCTGCATCCTGCAGAGATCTCCAAGGCCTAAAGAGACAGCTAAAGGGATCTCCCAGTCCTAGAGAGGGCCCCAAGTATGAAAGGCTTGGAGGCGCCAAATAAGCCATGGGCTGGACTCATCACCTGGTGGGTGACCAAGACTGTGAGCTCCTTGAGGGTAGGGATGAGACCTCTGATTCTGTGTCTCCTGCCTGTACGGTGCTTGGCTCAGCAGAGGGGGGCATGAGTAGGTGGGTGGCTGTAGGAAAGAAGACAGATGGATGGATGGTAAGTGTGTGGGTGGGTGGATGGGTGAGTGGGTGAGTGGGGGGATGGCAAGGCGAGCAGGTGGACGGAGGGAGGGAGGGAGGCCAGTGGGTAAGTGCATGGATGGGTGGCTGGGTTGGAGGACGAGTGGGGCCTGGGCGAGTGGGGGTGGTGAATGAATGAGAGCGAGGCAGTGGGTGAGCAGTCAGCAAGACAAGAGCAGGCTGTGGTCTTGCGCACAAGAGAACCGCCTGAGAGAAGACACACAGAAGCGCGCAGTGCAGGCGTGGGACTCACACGCTCCCAGCCGTCTCTGACTGGGGTCTTGAGTGAGGGCTGGTGCTGCAGGTTCCCACAGTTCCACCCCAGAAAGCTGAGATCAAGCGTGCAGCCTGAGCTCAGGGGCTGTGTTAGGCTGAGGCAGGCTGAAGCTGTGGTCAGTGAGCTCTCTTGAGGGACGGGGTCCCAGGAAGCTGCCCGAGGACAGGAGCCTGAGCTGAGCCAGTCTGGCTCACCCTGGAAGGAGCACTAGCTGCTGGAAATGTCACAAGGAAGAGCGACAGGCCATGTGGTGTCTGGATGCCAGGAGTCTGGGCTGTGAGTGGCAGTCACAGGGTCAGGGCCTACTGATGTCACTGTCACTCTGGCTGCATAGAACCCAGCCTGAGGAGGCTGGGACACAGGTTCAAGGTTGGAAATTCCAAATTAGAGACTCAAACTTTTCACCTCACCTCACTCAACATGTGCTCTTAAATGCCACCCAAGGGAGGTTGCAATGGGAAAGGCAAGACAATATGAGATTGAATGGAAAGAATCACCCTGCTGAAGAGTCACAGCCCAACTGGGAGTTCCAGCCACTCTACAGCAACTGTGGCCTCATGCCTCCGACAGTGATTGGTTCAGGAAGGGACATGGGACTGCATAACAGCCAATGAGATTAGAGGAAAAGACCCACTGGGGCTCCTGAGAAGGCCACTTGGCCCGCTGTGTGGTGTGGACACAGGGCTGCCATTTTGCTGCAAGCCCATGAGCAGTGCTGGCACGTGGGTACCAGAGTGGCAGAGCGTTGGTATGCCACCCAGGACTCCACCACCTTGAGATCCCAGCCCAGGCCCTCTCTGAGCCTCTGCTGGCTCACTGTGGAGTGGGGGTCTCCCATGTCACCCACATCCCTTGCAAAAGGAGCCCCCTTCTGAATGGCTCATGCTTAGGAAAACCAGGGTCCAGCCCACATCAGGCCTTTCTGTGGTGGTGCATGCTTGAGTGTCCTTCCTGGTTCTCTCCTGGCTGGCCTGTGTAGACCTCATGATGCTTAATTACCAGGGTGACAGTAATGCCATGCCTTCCCGTGTGGCGGAGCTGTTTACAGTAACCATCACCTCCTGCGGAGCACTTCCTGGATCAGCCCCTTTAGTAGACCAGCGACGCCCTGGTGTCTTCATTATCATCTTTCCCATCTGGCAGGTGGGCCAGCAGGCACGGAGAGGGTAAGCAGCTTCCCAGAGGCCATCAGGCCTCCTACTCACTGACAGTCTGAGTCAGGGCTCCCGCACTTACTTATCGCTGCCCTCTACATGGTGCTCACTGCAGAATGCGTCATGGGTACAACACAGCAATGAATTTGGTGTTGTGACCACGTGCAGCCCGCCAGTGGGCAGGGAGCAGCAGGCTAGCTGTCATGATGCTGTTGGGGACAATGGCTCTCAGGGACCCGTCCAGCAGTCAGTAGGCCAAGAACACGCATCTGGAACTGAATCCAGGCTCCTGTCTGGTGACCTTTTGCCTTAAGAGTTGTGCACCCCGTGGCAGTGGGGACTACGGAGCACAGAACCCAGCTCAGGAGTCCTGGCCAAGCATGTGACTCATGCCACTGTGTCCACTTCACTCAAGCGGCCTTGGAGCCAGGCTAGGCCATTGCCCAGAGCTCCTGTGCCTCCTGCCTGGCCCCCGCAGGGACAGAGCCACTCACCCCCACCACACACCCAGGGCTGCAAGGTCAGCTCCCGCCCTCACCCTCTACAGATGGCGCTGGTGTCTGGATTTTAAAAATAGGATTTTTTTTTAAAACAGTCTTGGATTCATAGGAAAACAGGGATATTGATACCCAGATACCCTTTGTCCTATGGTCCTGCAAGGTGTTTGCTAAGGAGTCGACCTGAGCAGCCTTTCCTTAGCCAAGGGCTTTGTCGCATGCCACCATCTGTAGCCTGTGGAGATCTGGGCCTGGTTCCTTCTTGCTTCCCCTGTCATTTGGCTGCCTGCCCACCGCTCTCTCCCATGTGCCATCCCCTTGCAGCGACCCCAGAGCCTTGGCACATGCCCTTTCCTCTGCTTGGGACACACTTTCTTTCCCTGAAGGTGGGCTGGCTCCTGCTTCCTCCAGAGCCAGTCTCTAGTGCCCTTAGGAAAGCACCTCCTGACCCTCCCACTCAGGACTGCTCCGGCGCACCACAAGGAGCCCACTACCTCATGGCCTCACACGGAATGGGAGAAGCACAGCCTGGGTCTGCTTGTGAGCACACGACATCCTGAGCCTGCATCCCAGGGCCCTGGGCCACCGCAAGCCCTGGGGCGCCCAGCCTGGAGCTGACCCATGGAAGCTCGAGGGAGGAGGGAACTGAAGCCTGCACACAGTAGGGCTCAGCCCACACCACCTCCTCTGAGTCACTGCACCTAGGCCTTCGTCAGTGTCCTCGGTATTTTTAAGCAACCCCATATGAAATGAAAGAGAAATCACGAGCCTCGTTTAAAAATAATCCTTTTCCTCCCACCCAACCTGAGACAATGCGTCTGATGACATCATTTACATTTTCCAGCCACCGACCACCCTTCTTCGGTCAAGCCCCAGAATGTAATGGGAGAAAAGGAACATTTCTCGGCAAAGCCCGGCTCTCACAGTGCAGGTGGAAATAACTTCTTGGCTGTGACAGCATCGTGGTCACACCTCACACCCCCAGAAAGGAAACGCCAACGATAACCTCGAAACTAGGGAGACCTGCACTGAAGAAGGAGAGCGGTGTGCTCTGGCCCAGCAATGCCTCTCCTGGCCCAGCCTGGGTCCGGGATGCCTTTCCCTGGGCAGCTCGTCCAGACCAGCCCTGGGGCTGAGCACTGGGCCACAGAGCCCAAGCTGGGCCCCGGAGAGAGGGCTGGTGCCGGGGAACGCGGCTGGCAGAGTCCGGCAGGAGGAAGTGGCTTTATGAGCCGCAGGCGAAGCAGAAACCTAACCATGCAAGGTGCCGAGCTATTTTCATCTTTGGGGTTTTCACCCCAGGGTCCCCAAAGTGCTGGGGGCAGTGTGGCTCCCGGTGAGGCCGGGCTGGCAGGCTGAAAGGGGCAGAAGGGAAGCCAGGTGCGGGATAAGCATTTGCTGTGGGTGCAGCGTGGCCGCCAAGGAAGCTCATGGAGGGTCTGCTTCTCCCACAGCTGCAGTGACAACTGGCCACGGGAGCGTGGCTTCAACAACACTCACCAGCTCTGCCCACCTGCAGGCCAGGGACAGGAAAAGAGGTGACGGCCCCTGGGGACATGAGGGTCCTGTCCTGCCTTTCCTGCCCCAGAGCCACCCCTTCCTCCTGGCCAGTAATCACCTCCCGGCCTCAGCTCTGTCATCTCTGCTGACTCCTGTCTCCCTCTCTCCCTCTCTCTCCCTCTCTCTCTCTCTCTCTCTCTCTCTCTCTCTCTCTCTCTCTGTCTCTCTCTCTCTCTCTCTCTCTCCCTCTCTCATTTCAAGCTGGCCTTGAACTCACTTTGTAGCAGCTCATCCTCAAACTCAGTGATCCTCCTGCCTCAGCCTCCTGAGTGCTGGAATTACAGGGCTGCCCCACCACCTCCAGCTCCCTGGCTCCTTTCTATAGGACACTGTGATGACACTGGACTTTCAGAGACTGCCCAGCACAAAGCCTCATCTAGAGGTCCTTGGCTGACATGAGCCATGAAAAGTCGCCCACCCCAGGCCTCTAGGAACCACGCGCACCTGGCCTTGATCCTGGGGACAAGTGCAGGAGACCAGAGACGGGTGCAGGGATGGAACATTAAGGGACCAGGTCACAGTCTCTAGGGGTAAAGAGCAGGGCTTGCAGCCTGACCCCATGTGCATGGCCGCCCTGCTGCCAGAAGTAGAGTTCACAGTTGCCTGTTGGATGGAGATGGGGGTGAGGTGAAACTTCTTGACCAGTACAGTGGTGCTTGCCTGCCATCCCAGCTACTCAGGAGGATCACAGGTTTGACCCCAACCAGGGTGACTTAGGGAGACTCTGTCTCAAAATGGAACGGGCTGGGAGTAAGGCTCAATGATAAAGCACTTGCCTAGAGTGCATGAGGCCCTGGATCCCATCCCTAGCACCGCAAAATAAAATTTTAAAAATGAAACTTCTCAGCAATGGGAACCCCGTCCCCCGATAGGGAACATGAAAGGGCCCTGCCGCTCTGGAAGCAGAGGGGCCGTGTCTGTCCTCAGCCCCTTGCAGAAAGAGGTCGCAGCAGCTCCTTTCACAGCACCAGGAGGACAAGAGCCAAGCAACCTATTCGTGTCACCAGGGAGCTTCTGGGTTAGGAGTAAGTCAGGGCCAAACCCAGCACAGCGAAGACTCGCCGCCACCCCTCGTGCCCTCCTGCTACCCGGGCCTGTCACGCACCACCCCTACACCTGACCCTGGCTCTCCTCTGCTCACCCCCACCCCCTGCCCCTTTCTGTCTCCCAGCCCCCCCTCACCTGGCTCTGCTCATCTTCCTGGGCACAAGACAGGGGGGGGACCTCCCCTAAGGGCCAGGTTCTGCTTGTGCCCTCTGGCTCCTTGTTCTGGCCTGGGCTCCAGGGCCCTGCTGCACACACTGTCTGCCCTGGGTCCAGCTCTGGGTCTCCTCGCCCTCATTTGTCGACCACATACCACCCAGCACCTTTAACAGCCAGCACCCCTAACCCTGCACGGTGCCCCAGCTGCCCTCTTTCTCTCAGGGCCCACGGTGGGAGGAATAGACACAGGTCCAGGCCCCAAGATGGGGTCTGTCCCCCTCTCCATCCTTTGCCCTGGGAGCTGAGACCAAGGTGACCATCCCCAGGCTCAGACAAGTCGGATGACTGGCCCTTGGGTAGCCCAGATGCGTTGGGCTGAGTCCATACCCTCTGGCTTGGTGCTGAGAATAAACCTGATGCAGAACCTGGACCCCCACAGCCCATCCCCCCGCACACCCTGAGTTTCCTGCCACCTAACACCCACCCCCCCTGCAGCCTCCCAGCCCAGGCAACACCCACATCCCTGTGGAGCACATGCCACAGGGCTCCCAGCCCTGGGCCAGCTGCATGGCCTGAAACAGGGCCTGAAGAATGGGACAGAGGCACAGCCCAGCCCAGGACACAGCCAGATAGCAAAGGCCAGGGACCTGGAACCACTGTCACCTCAGGCAGACAAAAAGGCAGAACCCACAAGCAAGGAGCTCAGGGCTACTGCTAGAGGCCACCAGGAGCTTGAGGACTTGTGCCCATGTGAGCAGCTCCAACCCTCATGGGACACTGCTGTCCCCACCCAGTGTGTCCATTCACCAAGAGGACGGGCATGGGGCCCTGCCTTGTTCAGGGCCACCAGGTGTATCCTTGTTCAGAACACACCAGCTCTGTAGAGCAACTGGGCTCCCTCCAGTCCTCAGGGACACTGAGGGGCCATAGGAGACCCCCCAGGGACGCAGACAAGGGCTACAGCACCAAGAGATGGCCATCCTGATGATGGCCCGGCTGTCACCCAAAGTGGCAGTGTAAACCATTGAGAGGACGTGACTCAGGGCACGGCCATGCCCCACGTGGCGTGACAACCCGGTGGTGGCAGGCAGTGCCTGGACCCACGCAGTGACTTGGACCACTCTGCAGAAGCAAGAGCAGCAGCCCAATGCCAAACAAGCCAGGCACCATCCACGGAGAAAGGGATCGGGCGTGACAGGCCATGGCCTACAGCCGGCATGGATAGGAAAGGAGGACCCACTTCCAGGACGGGGCTGTCACCACCCCAGCTGCTCAGACAGAGGCACCACCCCAGAATGCTGCGGACACAGAGTCCTAAAGAGCCAGCCTGCATGCTGGGCTCACTGCTTTAGAAGGAAAGAGGGGAGATAGTACCCTAAATGACACCATGGGGTCTTCACAGGTGCAGAGATGCCTTCCTTGGAGCAGGGGTGGGATGGCCGGCCTAAGGGGAAGGTGGCCAGGCAGTCACCTGGGTGGTGTCTACGCCCTTTCACACTAAAAACAACCGTGATGGTTTCCAATTTGCCAGGCGAGGAATCAGAATAGGAAATCAGGGCCTGGAAGACTGTACAGCACAAACTGGTGAAGGTGGGCAGAACCAGTCCCACCTCCAGCCCTGCCCGTCACTGCCCTCCAGCCCCTCAGATGTCCACAGCTGGAGGCAGAGGCAGGAGCTGGGAAGCTCCTAGTCCACAGCTTTGTGCTGGTGCAGCAGTGTGGCCACTGGGAATCGCCAGTCCCCTTGTTAACTACAAATAGCAGCCCATGCATGAGGCCCCATTAGCACCTGAGTCTTCAGAGGAGCCTCGTTCACCCGGAGCACCATGCCTCCTCCCTTCCCCCCACCCAGGCCCCCCAAGACACCCACCCAGCCGCCCCTCCTCCACCCAGAGGCAGAGTCCCTCTGTGAGGAAGCAGTCCAGCCGCTCCTGCTCACTGAGCACACACCATGGGCCGCAGCTTCAGAGGAAAGCAAGGCAGACGCAGCCCCTTGTCCAGCACACACGCCCTCTGAGGACCCTGGGCTTAGAAGAGCACAGCTGAACAGGCTTGGCCACTCTGTACGCTGCAGGATGCTGAGCCACAGCCCTGACCTCTGCCCGCTCACGCCCAGCAGCACTTGTCCCCAGTCACAATAACCAGAATGTACCCAAACATGGCCAGAGGGTCTCCTGAGGGCCAAGCCACTCCTGGATGGGGACCCTCACTAGAGACAGGAGGATGCCAATCTCATAATCCCAGGAGAGGCACAATGCACCTGTTCAGTCCCGACTGCACCCTGTCCCTGCAGCACCGCTCAGAGGAGGGCCCTTGGCAGGAGTGGGCACTGTGGACACACGCAGACCCCTCCCATAGCAAGAACCTGGAGACTCAGGAGAGGGCTTCGGCCCAGAGCCCAGGCTGGGGTGGCACCTGGGACCACAGAGAGGAGGTGCAGAAATCCTGCCAGAGCCTGGCGTCCTGCATGCTGCGCTCAGCCCCAGCTCCCTTGACCAAGGTCCCAAACGTGAACACAAACGCCAAGCAGAGGCTCTGGGGCATGAAGGCTACAGGTGCGACCCTGTCCTGGGCCGAGGGTGTCACCAGCTTCTTCTGGGCCTCACTCCCCCGTGGAAATGGAAAGGACCCAAACACTACCCTTACAGGTATCAGCTGATCCAAGGAGCCCTGCAGGGGACAGCGCCTGGGCAGCAGCCTCCTTCAGCAAGGCCAGCAGAGCCTGAGAGTCACAGGCACACGTCTCTGCTGTGACTGCCCCACTCTGTCCTTGCCAGGTGAGGCCAGCTTGGCCTGGGGGCCGGGTGGCACTGGCACCCGGACGAGCAGCAGCAGAGCTGCCCCCAGCAGCCAAAGGGACACGCAGAGGAGCCCTGCCCAGGACAGCCTCAGCCAGCCCAGGGACGGGCGTGTGAGCCCAGGCCTGCGCCCTCATGCCGACCGCCTGCTGGTCCCGGGCAGGCATGAGGCTCAGGGAGCTGAGTCCTGCAGACTAAGAGCAGCACCTGGGAAGCGCAGGAGGACACCCAGCAGAACCTGCTCAGGCTGTCCGCAGTCCTCCCTCCCAAGCCAACCCCACACCCTCAAGGCCCCCACGTGGCCACTGAGCCACTGCCTGCCCACAGGGAGAGGCCAAGTCAAGCGCTCTGGTGCATGCTGCCACACAAGTGACCTGGGGATAGCCCATTGGTCCAGATGGAGATGTCTGCAGCCCATGTCTGAGTGTCAGCCACTTCCCCACGCTGCTCAGTAGCTGCACCAATGCCCAGCTTGTTGCCAAGCACACATCTGGGAACACCTGGGCCAGCAACGAGGGTGAGGGCACACAGGACTGAACACTGAGAGACGGCACATGACACTGGGACGTTAGGGGTTCCCGCACCACACCCTCGGAAGGGTGTCATCGAGTCATCCCAACTGCTACCCCAGGGCCTTTCCCCGGACCATCCCATCTAACCCTCATAACCGGCCCGGAAGGTGAGGACCGCTGCCTGCAAGTGTCCCCCCCCCAGGTGATGGTGGAGCAGTGGATACTTGGTAGCCAAGGGTCCTGGAACTCAGGGAGGGGAAGTCATTTCCAGCCTTTTAGCTGACCAGTAGGGAGTTAGTTAATGTGACTAGCCCATGCCGCCCAGCCAGGGTGAGCATCCTGGCGCGGGCCCCACTATCCGCTCCAGCCCCCCACCCCCACCCTCCACCTCCGCCTGCCTGCTTCACGCCGGGGTCCTGCCTGGGCCAGGTCGGTGGTGCAACACCAGCAGCCTTGCAGTTGAACTGCTCTGTAATGTGGCAGGCTGGGCCATCTGCTTCCTCCCTGCCGCCCTCAGCCCTAGCAGGACACGGGGCAGACATGCAACAGTCACTTTATTTCTGGGCTCAGACCTCCTAACTGGCCGGGATTGTGCAACACCTCCCTCGCCGGCCCTGGAGGGGTCAGAGCGAGGCTGCAGGTGCCACGGGAAGGGGGACGACACCCAGGGCCATGGCATGCACTGTGATTTGCTCCTGAAAGGCCTGGCAGGAAGACACCGGCCCTGCCCTCTCGAGTTCTCTGAGGGATTTTTACCTTCACGTTTCTTTCTTTTTTTTTTTGGTAATTCAGGAAAACTCTGGCCTTTATCATTTCAAAAATTGACCAGGACAAGGGACCAGGTCCTTGGCAGAAAGGTGTGGCCCTCAGCTACCCAAGCTCTGGTTAGCACCACCCTCTCATTCCACTCAGCCCCACCCCTACCCACTCCCACAGAGCTCACCCCAGGGCAGAGCTTGCACACCTTGCCCCATGGCCCTGCTCTCCACTCTCCTGCCTCAGCCTCCCACCCTCCCTGATCCCACAGGTCACCCCTTGGGACAGGAGGAGAGGGCAGGAGCTGAGTTCATGCCTGAGATCACCACCACCACCCGCTGCAGGATCCTGAGAAGCCCTCTGGGGTTTCCCCAGCGGCAGGTGCCTGGCAGCAGCACCCAGATCACTCCTGCTACCCAGGGCATCACTGGCAGCGCTCAGCCTGCCACCTCCACTCACCTACCACCTGCTCAACAAGCCAGTGCCACCATATACCCTGCACTGGGCAGCAGTCTGATGGAACCAGGGTGCTACTGAGGCAGGTTGGGGCCCTGGACAGCAGCAGGCCCCTCAGAGGCTGCAGCAGCTACTCTATAAGAGCGTCGCAGCCGTCTAATGCCAGCCCCACCGTCGGTGTGTCAAGTTTGTGCAGTTACGTGCTCCCGCCAGGAATTCACATCATTATATAATTACATTACAGTTCTGTGACGTCCTTTCTGAGCCTTGTAAGTATGTGACAACACATGACACATGATCACGGGAATGAGAAATGCATGCCCATCTTCAGCATTTGCTCCAGGCAGGTGCTATTTGGAGCCCCTGTGCTGAGTGACCACCCTCTCCTCCCAGGTGCTGCAAGCACCTCCTTTATAGCAGAGGAACCAACAAGGTTCTCCTGGCCCCGCAGCGCAGAGGATGAGGGCCTGGGTGGCCCGGCCCCTGTGCTTCTCTGATACCTCCTGTCACAGCTGAGCGTGCCTGCCCTTCTGAGCCCAGGTTATTCCCCGGATTCCCTGCAGCGACCCCTGGGATTCCAGGTGGCCAGTGCCCACACCAGCCCAGGAGGCCAGTCCGACACACGAGGAGTCCTGGATCTGCCAGCCTCACCCTCAGGCCGGCCTTGCAGGGATGGGATGTCACACCCCCAGAGTCCCCTGAAGTTCTCTCCAGTGGCCACAGATCGCAGCTGACTTCCCTCCTCCCCTCCCCGAGCCGGGTGCCTGCGTCCTGGCTCTGCTTCGCAGCTGCCTGACAGCCCCGTGAGCTACCACCTCACCACGCCCACTCTCCCTCTCAAGGCGTTAACGCGCATCTCAAAGCCTACAGGGAGAAACTAAGGCACGGGAGCCTCCAAAACCTGAGCAGGGGCCTCTTTCCCTCACAACAGGAGGCACGGAAAATTCTGACTCCGCATAAACCGTAACCCGAAGCCTGACCAAGGTTACCGAGGAAGTGGCAGAGCCACTACACTAGAGGAGGATGCAGGGTGGCCCAGCTACACACCACGGCAGTGAGAGAAGGGAGAAAGCAAGAGGCAAACCTTCACCAGGGCTCTTGCAGGAACCCTGTCCACATCCGCAGCCCTGGTGGGGAAGGATGGACACCAGGACACAGCGGCCCCAGAGCCATGGCCAGCACCTTGGGCCAAGGAAGAGACCACTGCCGTCATGCCCCTGTATGGGGAGGAGACTTAAGGTCAGAAAGAAGTCGGGATGCCCAGGGAGAAGGCAGAAGACGTGATAAAAAATTAATAAAATCAGCCAGGTGTGGCGGTGCGTGCCTGTCATTCCTGCATACTGGGAGGCTGGGGCAGGAGGGTCATGAGTTCCAGCTCAGCATGGGCAGTGTAGTGACTCAGCGAGACCCTGTCTCAAATATAAATAAGCAGAAAGGGTTGGGGGTATAGCTCGATGCAAAGCCCCGAGTCTAATTCCCAGTGCCTCAACCAACCAACAAGTGGGGCGGGTAGTGCAGGAGAGGGGCAGCCTACAGTGAGGGTGCCCAGGCTCCATCGCAGCCTCTGGGCCCAGCTCTGAAATACACCCTCAAACCACCCCCAACTGCCTAGCTCTTCCCCAAAGAGCCAGACACCGGAGCAGAGAAAAGCCAGGGCCACTGTGCCCCGTCCCAGGGGTGAGCTGCAAGGCCACCAGCAAAGCAGCGCCTTCTGCGCCACTGATTGAGGGATGGTCTGATGCACAAAGGGGTGACCGAAGCCAGGGGAGGCGGGCTGGCAAGAAGAGGAAAGAGATGGAGCGCCCTCAGCTCCGGACTTTGACATGCGGGCGCTGGAGCTGGGGACCCCCAAGGGCCAGTGCTCGTCCTCAGACACCCGAGACACCAGGGGACCAGGCCGGGTCAGAAGCGCTGGGCTCCTTTGGTTTCCCACACGATAACCACTTTCACCGTGGCACCAGTGAACCCTGCGCTGCAGATCTTTCTATAGAAAGAACTTCCAGAGCTCTGAGTAACTACCTCGCGAAACTTTGAAAGATGGAGAGCCTGAATCAAGGCCCAAGTCATCCCTCCCCAACCCGGGGGCTGCTGCTCTGTGTGGAGTCCCCACTGCATACACTGAGGGTCTAAGGGTGGCCCCAACCTGAGGATTCAACCAGGCCTCCAGGGGCCAAGAGGTCTTGTAGATGTTCGTCACAGAGGTCAGTATCTTCACCCCCATGGACATCACAAGGGAAAACAAAGTTTTGCATCTCAGATGGATTTTGCAAAAGCTAGTGAACTATAGCTGGACGTGGGGGCAGAGCCTGAAACGCCAGCACTCTGAGATGCTGAGGCAGGAGGACTGCAAGATCAAGCCCCGGCTGGGAAACATAGAAAGACCTCGTCTCAAAATAAAAATCGATAAACGACTGAGGGTGGAGCTCAGTGAGAAAGCCCTGCCTCCAGCCCCCGTGCCACAGCCATAGAATCAGCGGAGTGAGCAGCAACCGCTCAGAAAGTATTTTGGAAATCGCGAACTTTATTGAAAAATAAATCTCTCAATGATATGAATGTTGTTATAAATGCTAGGAAATAAACTGAATACATTATATGACACAGAAACTATGGTTCAAAAACGTTAAAACTGGGGAGCAGAGCTGAAAATTAGGCACAGGGATTATTTGTGAAAAGGACAGAAATTTAGAAATCCTAACGTAGATGAGTCTATCACACCAAAGTTAGGCCCCTGGTAAATGTCTCCCTACTTAGGGTAGGGCTATTTTCATACACATTTTTGAACACCTTGAACTTCCAAGATCCCCAAGATAAGCTGAAATCTGAGTGCTGAAATGCCTTCATTTCTGAGGTGTTTTTACCATCCACGGCGTGGAAGTGGCTTGTTTCTCAGAACGTCTCATTATACGCTTCGCTTTACAGTCCAGCGCTGACTGCCAGGGGATCTTCTCTGAAGTCAGCTCCCATCTAGGGCCCTCACAATGTACTCAGGACCCCCAGTTCTCACTGGGCAGACAAGTCCTTTCTTAGGGCCCAGCTGCTGTCCATAGGAGGTAACATGATCCCCTAATACTGCAGAGCTGGCACATGGCCACCTGCTGTCCTTGTCTGGGTTACCACAATGTCCACCAGGACACAAATGGCCACCGGCCCACACTGAGTAGGTCTGGCCTGGGCCGCTCCGTGGGAATGCCACACAGGAGCAGACACAGTCTCTGTGATGGGCAGGCTCATGTCTGCTGTAGTCCCGGCGCCCAGCACGTCCAGTGAGCACACTAAGCAAAGGACACGCCTATGCTGCGCCCACCTACCATTCCCCGCACCTCCAAGGGTGGTGGCACCACTGTCACCCCTACGTCCTCTTGGCCAGCACCACCCACCCACAGAAACCCAAGCAGGCCCGAGGCCAGCCCAGCACGGGCTCCTTTCCCCATCTGCAGGGGTTTTGTGC